>JAYKKT010000061.1:2777500-2920000 GCA_036023115.1 Brasenia schreberi | reverse complement strand
TCCTGATGTTTTTTATTTGTTTTAGGGTTCATTGTTACTAGGAGAAATCCACATGGCTCTTCTTAGGCATCTGCTGACAGATGTTGAAAGTGAGCTTGAGAACGGGTTTCTTGCAATGACTTCCAAGAACTGCAGACTGTATGCTTTTATTCAATCTGTAAGATACAAAATCTTTTATAATCGCCGTGATTGTAATATCTCTCTTCTTAGTTTTACTGATTTTCCATGGCAGGTAATGATGATTTATAACTGCCATGATTAAACTACTTTTCTCATGCAAGTTTCTTATGTTTTGTTGTTACATGATGATTTAAATAGGTTAAACAGCAACCGTTTGATGTCAAGATCTGGAGTAAATTTCTGAATCCTCTTAGTTGGGCAGAAATACTTCGGCAGGTCATGCAGGCTGCTGGTTATGGTTCAAACAGGAGCTCGTTACTGCAGACTGAAAAGTATACTAACAAGGTATGACAGAGATTTGTTTGTTCAGGTCATTTTTTGAATAAATAACTATTGAATGCACTTATAACTCGTGCTATGACCAGGAAAGTGAAGAAAAATTAATGAAATTCATGATACTACCTTGATTTCATGTTTGTCTTGTGAAGGACCTATGCTGTTTGTCTTCTCCGGCATATATCTTTGAGTTTACTGATTTGTTCTTTTGTTTGGCATGAAGTTGTGATAGGTTACTAGATTTAGTGCAGGAACAGTGTGCTAAAGAGCCATGTCTATGAATGTGGACAGACCTGGCTTTCTGTAATTCAATTTTCATCAATCTCAACTTGGATATAGTTTCTTACCACATAAAGCACTTTCTTAATAGTATTGAGATATGAAAAATGAGACCCGGACCAAGGCTTATCCCACACTAAGTGTGGTTGGCTAAAGGGATTCTTAGTCACCATTGGGCTCTATCTTGTGCTATATGAGCTTTTAACCACGAGGCACGACTATGTGTTATCATTTATCATTTCCTTCCAACATTTTTAAGGCCTTCCTTCACCTCTTCTGAAATGTCCATCTGTCATTCCAAATGTAAACCACCTTAAGCATGTCTCTCTCTCATGTTATTTGATATTTCTAATGCTGTTACACCAAACCAGTCTTTCATTGTGTGGTAACGCATTCACCTCAACATCACCATTTCTGTCATTCTATATTCTTCACATGTCAATATATGAACTTTCAATGCTTGGCAGCATTTGACAATAAACATTGTTGGTACTGTTGCCTTATGATATTTACCTTTCAATTTCGGTGTGTCTTTTTGTTACATAAAACACCTGTAGCACCTCTCTATTCACCCAATACACACTAATTATATGTTTGGCTTCCCTATCAATTCTTTCATTTTGTTGATAATAATTTATATACTTAAATAAATTATGTTCCTGATTTAGTATACTACCTATTTAATTCAGCTCACTAGTTGTTGACACCAACTTGATATTACTCATAACTTTCATCGTAGGAACAAAACCAAATATTGAAGCTTGGTCTACGCCCAGGAACTTTGAAGGGAGAGTTGTTCAACATTTTGCTTGTGCGAGGAAGCAAAGGCATGCAAATTTCCGAACTAGTGGATGCTTTTAAGGTACATACATTTCCTACATGGTAGAGCTAATCCATTTGTAGCTCTGTTAATGTTTTACATGATGTTATCATGCAATTACAATGGCAATATTTGAGCTACTCATTATGATTTTTGCTGAAGATCATCGAGCTGGATATTCCTGAATCAACTGAAGAATTGGAGAAATTATTATATGCTGCTCTTTCAAGTGATATTACATTGTTTGAGAAGATATCAGCTTCTGCATTTCGTGTTCGATTCAATCCTGGTTCTCAGAAAAATGAACAGCTGGATTCTGATTCTGAGGACTCAGGGAGTGTGGAAAACAACTCTAGCGGTTCTGATGCAGATGAGAGTGATGATACTATTGAGTTGGCTTCAACAAATGTTGGATGCCAAGTTGCTCGTGATGTCTTCCGCAGCAGAAATGTGAGAAAGAAGTTTGTTGATTCTGAGATAGATGAAAGTCACTCAGGAGAGGCCTGGATGTTGGGCTTGATGGAAGGCAATTATGGAGATCTAACTATTGAAGAGAAACTGGATCTTCTGGTGGCTCTTGTTGATCTCACCGCTGCTGGATCTAGTTTGAGTGTGGAGGTAGTGTTGGTATTTTCTTTAGCCCTTCTCGAGCATAGCTGAAGCCTGAATCTGAATGTTTTGTTTATGGTAAATAAATTATGAAAAAACAACTTATTTTGCCTCGACTTGCCTTTTGATTGTGCAAAACTTGCTATGGCCTCTTGGATATCCGTAGTTTGTGATTCTTGGGCTTATGGTCAAGTGCCATACTGACAGGCTATTGTTTCCATCCATTGTCATCATTTACAAATAAAGAAAAGAGAAACAATGGTTAGGTGAATGAATAAAACCAAAGGGCATCGGGTGTTACTGGAGTTTAATTGGTTGTTTGTTCTGCCTATGGATTTCATGGCATATTTCCATAGCGTGTGGCTGCCATCCTAACTTGAAAAGTTTCATAAACTTCTTTTTTTTTTGCAAATTGAAGAGGAAATGTTTTAACTTGTGAGAATGTGCAAGAGGATGAACGATCAGATCTAGGAGGCTATGTATTCAATTGCAGAAGTTAAAGTTGCATATAGTGAGGAATGTATTACTTGTGCCATCTAAAGACATCGAAGCTGCAGCATCATGACCAGATTCTTAGCAGTTTTCTGCAACAAAGGTGACAGGTTGTAAGAAGGGTGGTGAGAAAAGGAACCAACGTCCATATCATAACAACAAGCCACCGAATGAGGATTAAGTGATGTCAAAGTGTTTGACATTTCTGTTTACTTGCGTTCATATCTTATTGGATAATTGTTTTTGCTTTACTTGCTCCCAGTGAATTGTCAAATTGTATTGTATGTTGCAAAATGCCTAGCGCAAAATTCTGGGGTAGATATCTCCTGCTCTTATTTAAATCCTTTTTTGCCGTTTTCAACGGGTGCCAACACTACAGTAAAGGGCACTTGGAAAAGAAAATGTCCCATACTAGAACCCAAGTTAGACCGTGTGAATTTCCCTTGCTGGCCGATCTCCTTGTAGGCGGCTTCTGGCACAGAGTTAGCAGATGCTTATTCCTCAGATACCTCCATTGCTTCTTCTCTGGGAACCCTTTATTTTGATTGTATATTGTTTGGAGGCTTTCCCATTCAACATAGGAGACTTTCCTTTCTGTTCCCTGATTGGCAAGCTGGCATGCATACCTGGGGATTGAACTCCTAACAACTTGGTTAGAAACTGACTCCTTGGCCACTGAAATTTGCTGTTTTGTTAGCCTCAGTTTGCATATTCTTGCTATTAAATTATAAAACTGTTAATTTTCATTTTCTTATGGATACTTACCAGATTTCACAATCAGGTTTTTCATTTCATTATTTGACCCCCCATTCTCTATGAATGGTTGATTTTGGAGTTCAAAAATATGCAGCTGGATGAATAGATTGCGCTGGAAAATGACAAATTCTGGTTCTTTACATTGTTGACAACTTCACGTTTATGTGCAAATTCTGGTTCTTTGCATTGTTGACTAACTTCATGTTTATGTGCAGAATCCTGCAAGGAACCAAGCTAAGGAGCCTCCAAGCACATGGCTCCACGGATCAGGTGCAAAAATAAAAAAAACAAGCCAGAATGTGAGGCCAAACTTTTTTGAAGGTCCTAACTATAGGAAAGAAGTTATATCTCAAAAGCACGGTCAACTTATGGAGACAAAGCAGGGGAAAACAGGAAAAGCAAAGAGATATGTGACTAACAACCATTGGATGCAATCTGTTTACTTGGGATCTGATCGTAGGTACAACAGTTATTGGCTTTTTTTGGGACCATGTGATATGAAAGATCCTGGGCATAGAAGGGTGTATTTTGAGTCATCTGAAGATGGTCACTGGGAGGTGATTGACACAGACAAGGTGTGCCATGTGACGACTTTGCTATTAGTTGGTTATGAATTAGTTTTTCATCATATAACTTTTCGTTTATGTTCCATGTTGATGTTATAATTTAGTTATTCTACCATAGTTATTGCTCTGGATCTCCATTGCAGGGGTTGGATGCTCTCTTGTCATCATTAGATGGCAGGGGAGCTAGGGAGGCTTTCCTCCTTTCATCTCTAGAGAAACGAGAAGCCTCACTGTACAAAGCAATGACAAATGGCTTGTTGTTTGAACACGAGAATAACTTATGTGTTTCAGAAAACAATTCTGGTACAGGTGTTACTAATGGTAGCAGCTCTTCACCATTATCAGATGTTGACAACAATTTGGAATTGGCGCATACCGTTGATAGTGGGAACAGGTTATTGGCTCCTTGTAGTTCTAGAGCCTATGAAATTGGTAAGAAAAGTGACCAGAAGATAGAGATTTGGCATCGGCGCCGAGATTTTGATTCTTGGGTCTGGAGAAATTTTTACTGTAATCTTGGATCTCTGAAACATCAAAGAAGACCTGGTTTGCAATCACTTGCTCGCTGTGAAAGGTGCAACGATCTGTACTGGAGGGATGAAAAACACTGTATAATATGCCATACCACTTTTGAGTTGGATTTTGATATTGAAGAAAGATACGTTGTTCATGTAGCCACTTGTAGAGGCACAGATGATAATCATGTCCTTCCTAGTCATAAAGTTTTGTCATCAGAACTGCAGTCACTCAAAGCAGCCATCTGTGCAATTGAGGTGATTCTAAAACTTAACACTGTTCTTCACATCATTCTGTAACTTTATAGCTAGGAAGCAGCATATAACTAAACTGTGCTGCATTTCTTATTAGATGTATCCAGCATTCCAGTGTTCATTGATCAGAAAACTCCCAAGTTGCATTTCATGCAAATATTGGGGGCACAGTTTACTCCACTGTATGCCTAGTGCTAAGATTGCTTGCATAATCTAATTTCTAGTTTCATTAACTTCCAAACAGTAATGATTGAAATTTTAAAGTTGTATTAGTTTTGATGCGAGCTAACAGCCATGTATGGACATGATTATGGTCATGGCTTCCCTTCTGTATCTTCTCATTAAAAAGACTGAAGCTAACCACTCAGTCTTCCAGTTCTGGTTATATGTAAACATCCACAGGGGCTTTTGGATGGTTTATTTAACCAGTGAATGGGTGGATGGATCCGTTTGTGTTTTTTGGAGGTCATGTAAATGCTATGCTCTTCATGTTTTTCTCAGAAAAATGCATTTGTAAATCCTGAAACCATGAGTGGTACGTGAAAACATGGAGCATGCCCCTGATAGCATTTTCTAGCACTCATTACGGTTGTGCACAAAACCTGTTTTTCTATCCATAACCTTAATGTCACCATATGCTTAGTTCTGCTATTCATATTCTTTTAGACTAACTCTGGTTGCTGGTTCTGGATCCCATCAGGCAGCTATGCCTGAAGAGACTTTAGCGGATACTTGGTCAAGGTCTGGCCACATGCTTTGGGTTAAGCGTCTGAGGCGGACATCATCTGTCCCTGAACTTCTACAGGTACATGATTTGTTGAATCTGTGTGGCCGTTGTGTTGTCAAAGAACATGGTTTTAGTTCACTTAATCTCTACTGGAAAATGCAGGTTCTCTCTGGTTTTGTTGGTGCCATCAATGAAGAGTGCTTGTCAGAGTTTGCCTTGGCTTGCGATTCACATTCAGCTGTCCATGAAATTGTGGCTTTCTTTGACAATATACCAGAAACACTTTCTGGTATTGCACTCTGGTTAGTTAAGTTAGACTATATTGTTACTCGTTACTTGGAACACGATCGACAAAAAAATCCGTGTGAGAGCAAGCAAAGGGCAAAAGGTATGCTTCCTTCCTGGCTCCTTTTTCACGCCCGCACACACATGAATATATATATGAACATACATACAACAACTAAGCCTTTTCCCATAATATATGGGGTCGGCTGCATGAATTCTTTGTTTCTATAGATCTTGATCATGTTCTCTCTCTCTCTCTCTCTCTCTCTCTCTCTATATATATATATATATATATATATATATATATATATATATATATATATATATATATATAACACTTAAGTCATCTCCTGGGTGATGCAGTAGACATTGTGATCAATTGTTTTTTCATCTATCTGGTAGATTCTTTATGGGACTCGCAGTGCTTGTAGGATGTCACCTGTTATATAAAACACCATGTATGTTTTGTGGATGCCTCCTTTTTGAACAGTTCCAAACTTGGTTTCTGCTGATATTTTTGTGCTGCTCAAGTTTTCCATGAAAAAGAAATCTTCAACATCTGAAGTATTGTGCTACAGTTTTTCCCAGTTCTTTTTCCCAGTTTCTCAGTTCATTTTAGATTTGTGGTTGTTTCTCTACGTAAAGTTTAATTCACCAACTTGGTTGTGATTTGGAAATTAAAAGTTTTTTGATGAAAGCTGCAGAAAGTTGAATTATCATTATGATTGTTGCTACGTTGGAAAGTACATAATACTATTGCAGTGTTTTTGTGATAAAATTTCTCACTAAGCTTTTGAAGCATAAAGCCATATGCAGGTTTCCTGTGAACGCATCTAAGAAATCTTTTAAGTGGAATTTATCAAGATATTCTCATGATAAAAATATTCTCGAACAAAAACTGTCCAGAAGGAAAACTGCCTGAATGTCCTTTCTTAGAAGACCCCAGTGAGGCCAAATGTTGGGGCACCATTATAAGTTTGTAACTGTCCCACAGCTATCAGAAATTGTGAAGTCCCTCTATCCTTTCTGACAGCTGTTAGCCTCTCTCTCTCTTTCTCTCTCTCTCTCTCTCTCTCTCTCTCTCTCTCTCTCTCTCTCTCTCTCTCTCTCTTTTCTGGTTATGAAAAAGAAGTGATGGATCTTTCTTTTGTTTACAGGAAGGCGTGCTGGTACCCAGTGAAAATCAGAACTTGGTTAGAATACCATTTTACGCATTTGTAGATGTGGGCGTCCTATTCATGGTTGCTCTGGGTGTTCTCTTCCTCGGGACATCGTGCACTACAGGCATCTGTTGGGCTTTCCTGTCACCTACACAAAAACGGTCTATCATGCACAGGTAGTGATCAAGATGCGAGATTCCTACAATTGGTGTGAATACAAGTTGTTCTGCTATAGAATAGACTGAAATTTTGACTGTTGGTCCAGATCCATTGCTGGATCCTGCTTATATTTTTACGTTACCCCACCTTCACCTTCAGTCTCCTGTATAGAGAAATGAAGAAATAAGCCATAGTACAATCTGAAAGTTGATTGATGTTGACTTTTACATTCAATTTTGTTTTTATTTCTTTTGAAGAGAAAATCATGTGGGACTAAAGTTTGTCCATGTTGGTCCAAGTGGAGTATTCTCCTTCCGTTTATGTAAGAAATGAGTCTACTTCTTCAAGTCAAAGTGTGTGGCTTCTCCGGCGAAAAGAACCATGCCAGAAACAGACGCCCCACTTCAAATTCTTGCTTATTGTGGGGGCGCCTGATTTAGTCCCTTGCTGCTAGTTAAGGAGGGCCCGAGCCTGGGACATTGGAGTGAGAGTGAATTGGTGTATCACTGGACGGGTTGGGTGTACTGATGGGTTCGGTATCTTCACCATCAGTTGACAATATGTGTTTTCCCTATGCTAGAGTTTTCATGAACATTTTGTACATGAAGGCAATTTGAAGCATCTTGAAGAAGCTTGTTAGCTTTTAATGCGCTTGAGTTTGAGCTGATCGATTTTGTCATTCAAGTCGAGTTGAAAACTAGCTCTGGTTATGCAACTTGCTGGATTCGAGCTACAGCTACACCTGCACAAAACAAGTATATTTGTTGATGCTTAAGAAACGTTTTGCAAGTTACATGTTTTTAAAAATCTGTTTGGCATGCTAAGCATGAGCATGAGGTACTTAGTTCAAGTATATATATAAATATATAGAGAGAGACACCGGTATATGTTAGCACCTTTTAATCTAAGCCTTTTCCCATACCAGACGGGGTTGGCTACATGGATTCTTTGTTTCCATAGATCCCTATCGTGGGTCACGTTAACTGTTAACTCACAATAAGCTAGATCATTCTTTATTGTTTCTTTCCAACACTTTTGTAGTCGTACTCTAGCTCTTAATACTTTCCAAATTTAGTTTTTCATGCCTTCTTATAGGTTCTTCTTTTGATTTCTTTCTATATGTTTAAACCATCTTAAATGATATTCTCTCGTTTTATCCTCTATTGGTGCCACTGTTAATTTGTTTCTAATAACCTCATTATTTATACGGTCTTTTCTTGTATGACCACTCATCCATCTCAACATCTTCATTTTTGTCACGAGCATCTTTTTATACATGTTGATGATTAACTCCTTAACACTCATAATCATAAAACATGGCAGGCCTAATTGTTGCTCTATAATATTTACCTTTTAACTTTAATGGTATCTTCTTATTACAAAGAATACCTGATGCTCCTCTCCATTTTAACCAACCAACATTAATTCTATGCGTAACATCTCCATCAATTCTTCCATCACTTAGAAAAATTGATCTTAGGTATTTAAAACTTTCATTTTGGGGGATGCAATGTGTGCTAATTTTAATTTCTATGTCCTCTGAAATAACCAAATGAACAAACTTACATTCGATATATTTTGCCTTTGTTCTACTAAGTCAGAGGCCTTTGCTTTCTAATATTTCTTTTCATAGTTCAAATTTTCTATTAACGTTTTCCTTAGACTCCTCGACTAACACAATGTCATCTACAAATAACATACACTAAGGTACTTCATCTTGAATATATTTTGTTAACTCATCAATCACCATTATAAATAAGTATGGACTTAAAGTTGATCCTTGATGTAACCCAATATTAACTTCAAAGAAGTCTGTCATTCCTCCATGAGTCCTCGCACATTTTTGCACCATCGTACATGTCTTTTATAAGGTTAATATATGTCAATGGGATACCTCTTTTTTCCAAAGTTCTCCAAAGAACCTCCCTCGGTACCCTATCATAAGTTTTTTCTAGATCAATAAATATCATGTGAAGGTCTTTCTTTTTTACTCTAAAAGGTTCCATAAGACGTCTCAAAAGGTGAATCGCTTCAATAGTAGACCTTTCTAACATGAATCCAAATTGGTTCTCTATTGTACTTGATACTTGTCTTAACCTACGTTTGATAATTCTTTCTCATAATTTCATAGTATTGCTCATTAACTTGATACATCGATAATTCGCACAATTCTAAATGTCTCCCTTGTTCTTATATATGGGTATAAGTGTACTCGCTCTCCATTCCTTGTACATCTTTTGGTTTCTCCATATTTCATTGAATAGTCTTGTGAGTCAAGTGATTCCTATTTCTCCTAGTAATTTTCAAATTTCTATAGGAATATTGTTTGATCCTACCGATTTACCACCCTTCATATGTTTAAGAGCCTCTTTGACTTCATTCTTTTGAATACGTCATTAGAAATTGTGGTTTATATACTTTTCTGATTTGACTAACTCTCCTAAGCTAATACTAGCATCTTTATTTTCATTAAAAAGCTTATAAAAATAGTTTTTCCATCTATTTTTTATATCATCATTTGTCACTAGAATTTTTTCATCCTCGTCCTTGATGCATCTAACATAATTAAGATCTTTAATTTTCTTATCTCTAACCCTAGCTATCCTAAAAATATCTCTTTAACCCTCTTTTGAGTTGAGTTTTTTATTAAAATCCTCCCAAATTTTAGCTTCTGCTTCACTCACGGTCTTTTTCGCTTCATTCTTTGCTTTCTTATAAGCCTCTAAAGTTTCACAAGTTTTATTAGCATAATATAATATGTAACATGCCCTCTTTGCCTTGATTTTATTTTGCACTACTTCACTCCACCACGAAGCTTCTTTTTGTGCCGTTACAACTCCCTTAAATACACCTAACACATTTTTCGCCACTTTCCTAATATGTATAGCCATATTGTTCCACATATCACAAGGTGTACCAACATAATTCCAAACATCTCTTTGAAGGACTTTATGTTTAAATATATCTTATTTCTCGCTTTTGAGGTTCCAACATTTAGTCCGAATAGCTCGATGCACTCTTTTCTTCTTTGTCCATTTTTTTATTTGTAAATCCATAACTAAAAATCGATGTCGGGTGGTTAAGCTTTTTCTTGAAATTAACTTTGCAATCTTTACAACATGCTCTATCTTTTATTTTTACAAATAAAGTAATCAATTTGTGTTTGTGATAAGCCACTTTTATAAGTAATTAAATGTTCATCTCATTTTTTTGAAGATTGTATCGACTATAAAGAGATCAAATGCCATAGCAAAATTTAAAATCTCCCTACCTTCCTTATTTATATCCCCAAAACCAAAGTTTCAATGAATACCTTGATATCCTAATGCCTCTTTACCGACGTGTCCATTTAAGTCTCATCCTAAACAAATCATTTCCCTTTGTGGAATCTTTTGAATCACCGACATGTCCATTTAACTCTTCCCAAAAAGATGTCTTTATACTATCTTCTAGTCCTACTTGGGGTGTGTAAGCACAAACTATATTCAAAACTCTACTCCTAACACTAATTTCAACATAATGATTCGGTCACCATATTATTGTATGTCTACTACACTATCCTTTAAATCTTTATTTATGATAATATCAACTCAGTTTCAAGTCTTTTCTTTACCTTAATATCATAATTTAAAACTTGTATCTTCTATCTCCTTTGCTTTTTCTCCAACCCATTTTTTCTCTTGTAAACATAGAATATGAATCTTTCTCCGAATCATAGTATCTACCACCTCCATTAGCTTGCCGGATAATGTTATGATATTTCAAAAACCAATACGAATTTTATTATCTAGGACTAGCTTTCTTACCCCCCGCATCTGTCCATAATTAAAATGCGGAGACCCTCTCTGAAAATTATTCACTACATTCGGGCGGCAATGTAGCGAGACTAACTTTTTTACCCACACCCTTCCATGATGCGAGAACCCTCTCTGTAATTGATTCACTACATTCGGGTGAAAATGTAGTGGTCCTTACTTACTTATCACTGCATTCGGGCTCTGCAGCATGTCGCTAGGTGGGAATGCCCTAAAGCAATGCTTATAATTTTTGTAATCCATGTTATAAAAATCTGACGACGTTTTATGCTGGCTGTCGGAAGACTGACACAACCGTCCTTTATCGGGGCTTGGGACTAGGAATGCAAGGGTGATCCCTTATTCAAATAAATTTTAATCATATTTTAAATTTAAAAAATAAAAGTACTTATGTGAATGAAGTTTACTTGATGCATTTTTTACTTTTATTTTATACATTCAAATTTCAACCATCCATCACAAAAATGGATGATTGAAATTTGGTGGCACTTAAAGGTGTTAGCATATATATATATACACGTTGTCTTAGTTGCATAATGTTTGTGCAAACATTTTATTGTTCAAATTTTGAGATTGAAGATGGAGATTCAAATCACTTTTACAAATACTTGGTATACTAGTACATTTCATTAAAATCTTCACCGTTGATATGTAAGATGGTAGAGATTTTAATACATGAGTATAACAATACATTTAACATTTAATTTAAGTATCGGATGGTGAATTTTTTTTATCGAAGATTATGCACCAAACACTACTAAGACTCTCTTTCTCACACACACACACACACACACACACACACACACATATATATATATATATATATATATATATATATATATGTATACCTATTCATGCTCAAATGCATAATTGAATAATAGAGATTTTTAAATAGATGTAACCACAAATGAATATGTATTGTTAACAATGTCGATCGAACGGTAGAGATCTTAAGTTGATTTAAGGATGAATAAATGTGCATACGAATTACTCTTTCTTTCTCTCTCTCTCTCTATGTATATAGTGAGAGAGTACATTCAGTGTAGTATATGCTAGGAGGTTTAAGGTTTGAAACCCAAAAGATCAAAGAATTGAAAAATATTATTATATTTTATAACTTGTACTTAAAAAAGTACTTCTTACTTTATTTTTGAATGTCTTTAAAGATGCAAGAATAGCATACACTCTCTCTATATATGTAGGTAGAGCCTCATTCTTTCTAAACCATGTATATGAATTCATATTGTTAGACTAAAGAGATGGTTGGTGTATATTAAAGAAGCAAAAGATAAAAGCTACTTTGTAAAGAAGCAAAAAAAAAAACGGAACCTATTCTTTTTTCTTTTATACAGACCATTGACCTAACCAATTCAACAGTTTGAATTGATATAAATGGCGTGGTATGAATAGTGGTGTAGCAACTCTTTCTCTCTCTCTCTCTCTCTCTCCACACACACACTATATATATATATATATGGAGAGAGAGACCTCCCCACCTAGTGTTGTGAGCGATACCACCATGACTCTTGTTTAGAAGCAGCACAATATCTACAACGAACTTGTTGTACAGGCAGATCCAATTCAGACAGTCCAGTGGTTGGACGGCTGAAAAGGATCCACCACAATCCAACAACCACACACACGCCTAAAAATACTCATGGCTATCGCTTTGTAAGCCAGATCCACCACAACCCAACAGCAAAACACACGCCTAAAAAGATTCGTGGCTATCTCTTTATAAGCCTTTGTTATCTCCACAGAATTCAGGCGCCAAGCAGAACAGCCCCATATTGGCTCAGCTGCTAAACCCGTGTAGTAGCTGAGCCAATAATGGCGGCTTTCGGCAACACCTCAATATCCACCGTATTGCTCTTCTTTTATGTCGCATTCACAATTCCGGCAACTATCCGTGGTACCCTACAGACCGGCTTTTACGATGAGACATGCCCTGGAGCCGAAGACATCATCAGACAGACCGTCATGCGCTCATCGATATTAAACCCTGGAATCATTCCTGGTCTGATCCGGCTACATTTCCATGACTGCTTTGTCCGAGTAAGTAAAGCCGGCCATCTCTTACAAGCTAAATTGGATCTGCTGCATGGACATTTAGTCACATTTAACTTGAAAAAGCAAGATAATATTGCATTGTTTCCTTTCAACAATTTTGCATCGCCTCTTTTAAAGCAAAAAGAAACCGCATTTTGCCGGCTAGCCACCCCACTAAATGTGCAAATCACATTAAGCGTGTCTGGATATTTTATTTTAGATTCGTGCCGAACCACGAATTTTCCCAAGAGCCTCATTACTTTGTACGAGTACTTCACATACAACACAAATTAAAATAGAAATATGATACCAGACAATAGATCCAAGTTCTGTGTGCATCTAATACAATAACGATGACGCCCATATTTAGAAAGGGATAATAGGAAAGCACTTTCGTTATTTAAAGAACACTGATGAGGCAAACCATAGTTTGCCAAGGCTACGCAGATTAAAATATTTGTCTGTCTGTAACAGGGTTGCGACGCCTCTATTCTTCTCGACAGCACACCGTCGGGTGAAACCGTGGAGAAAGACTCTCCCTTCAATGGCGCGTCCCTCCGCGGCCTGGAAGTTTTGGACGACGCCAAGGCTCAGCTGGAAACCACCTGCCCAGGGACCGTCTCCTGTGCCGACCTCCTCGCCTTCGCCGCCCGAGATGTGGCTTTCCTGGCCGGAATACCAGACTACGCAGTCCCAGCCGGCCGACTAGACGGCCGCATATCCCTCGCCTCCGAAGTCCCCCACCACCTCCCCACCCCTTACTACAACTTGACCACCTTAACCAACCTCTTTGCTTCAAAAGGCATCAACCTGGAAGAGATGATCGTTCTTTCTGGTGCACACTCGATCGGTCAAGCTCACTGCCCGACCTTTCGATACCGACTCTACAACTTCTCACAAAGCCAACCACAGGACCCATCTCTGGATCCAGTCTATGCAGAATATCTCAAGATGATGTGCCCAGATCCAATCTTAGGATTGGATGATAGTGATGTAACCGTGAGTCTGGACGGCCTAAGCGGGGATATCATGGACAACATGTACTATATGGGGCTCACAACAAAGAGAGGGCTACTGGGCTCGGATCAGGCGCTAATGGGCTCCAAAGAATCAAGACGAATCGTGAGAAGTTTTGCCGTCAACCAGTGGAATTGGGCAAATAAGTTCGCCCAAGCAATGGTGAAAGTAGGAAGGCTTGAAGGTACGTCTACAGGAGGAGAGGTGAGGAACAACTGTCGATTTGTCAATTAAAAAATCAGACACCATCACCCTCTCCATCCACCTTTGGAATCGGAAAGCCATGGAAATGAGTGCTACCTCAATATAAAAGCCGGGTCTGAGATTCAAAACGAGCCCACTCTTTGGACCCAAATCTATAAGCATGAAACTCGAGGAAGTCCTCGCGTGGTACTTAATGTTCTATGATCATGATTTTGTTCATCAAGTTTGGACTCCGTAACTCATTTCATTGTTTTTTGTACCAGTAATCATAACAGAAGAACTTTACATGAACGAGGTCCTTCCATCATATACAGTGGGGTTGTTTGCTCTTATTCACAAAGATACAAAGTATCTATCTTCTAACAAAATGTATGAGCAAAAGGCTAAAAAAACAGCAGACCTTAACAAGACTTACTGTGGCCTGTAGATGCTCTCCACCGTACCCCAAACTTCCTCCACTCTTCGCAAGGCATCTGATAGACACGGAAAAAAACAAGCTTCAGCAGTGATGCAGTAAAACCATTTGAAAGCAGTAATGAAATGTTTCTATTAATTTTCTAAAACTTGATAAAGGCTTCGGGGAAATTCTTACTCCGTCCTTTATAAGATAAATAAATTGGCTGCTATATACCTTGGAAAGAAGGATCCCTCATGTAATCCTGAGTACAAATAACCAGCAGTCAAGCTCAGAAATGAACAACGTAGAAAACAGGAAAGGCGAAATTTAAGCCTTAGAGATTACAGCGATCGCAGCGGTTAGACCAGGTCTTTCTGTCATGTTTGTCTTGTCAGCGTCTATCGTTACACTTCCGGTTGGAGTTAAACCTGCATCCGGAACTCGTTATTTAGCCTCGGGCAAAACAAGCTGCCGGTCTTCAAATTCTGAGAAGGGAAGTGATTAGTTGGAAGAAATAGAGTTCTGTCGAGGGGTTCCACATGACTGCCAAGCAACTCCATTGTAGAGATGGGAATAAATAGGAAATATTTCACGGTTCATCCAGGAGTACTGATCAGTTCAATTAGGACCTTCCTATCTTATCTACCTTTACACCATGAATTTTACCCATTATGAACATCTGATGGATTGAGATATTGAGACCAAAAACCAACAGATATATCCACGTTAACAGATGCAAGACAGAAGGCGCACCATTAATAACAACTAAAGAGACCAGCTTTCATGCTAGAAATGCTTCGTTCAAGCATCGAGCATCCAAGAAACAGTGGAAATATATTCTGATATCAACCATATGAGAGTATTACTGCTACCTTATGCTCAAATTTAAAGTTTAAACAACTCCTTTCAGTGTATATGCTGTAGAGGAATGACTAATATAAATATGTACCGCTTGACGATCTGGTGCAGCACACGTTCAGCAATTCAGCAAAACTAGGAGGGATCTTTCCAAAAATAGATTCCAATACATCAACAGAGTTCAGCTGCGATGGAGAGGCGTGATGGGGATGTTTTGTAGCTAAAGGCGACATATGAGGATAATAGACATCAGCCTCGCTTGCAAAGCTTGATTCATCTTCCACCCTACAAAAATCCGGAATTAGAGGTAGTTACAAGGGAAAACATTGCCAAATTTCTGAGGTAACTGCCTAAACGTAATTGTCACTGGAAGGATGGACTCTTAAAAGACAAGCTGTCAACAAAATGTAAGATGAGCTCCGTGGTACATGCTACATAATTCAATATGTGGAAGGAAATGGAAATCTGGACTGTCAGACAAATTTAACTTACCCTGACAAGAAAAAAATTGGAAGATGGACGCTAAATGCAAGCCCTCATCGTCTAAGATGAATTTTGACACCTCGGCAGTTACTACGTGCATCGTGGAAAGAAATGCAAATCCGAATAGACAAAAGAGTCTCCTTTACCCTAGCAAGGAAAATCTCGAGTCATGCAGTGCAAATTAATCTTCATATCTAGAGAAATTTAAAATCCTTGGCTTCCAACCAAGTAAACATGTGAAGAATGCCCTCTTGTGCACCAGTTGGGTACCAATTATCTCTTTCCTCACACAGATCTTGATCCTACTTCTATCTCCGGCAGTTTTGGTGTATCCTAGGTAACCTGATTAGCAGAAAAGAAACAGAGGCAGCAGCGATTGTACTCCTCAGGAGCTGGAAGAGGCAAACTCCATGCTCTTCCTTACTTTTCATTCAGAAAGATGTGATATTTTGAGTGGCTAAACAAGGTTGCGCAACAATCTAAGATCAAGAATAGGGTACCAAGAAGAGGAAATGATATTTCTGAAAATCAGCTCAAACAGTGCTGGGTTCAATTTATTATCTATATATGAAACAATAACTATGGAGTTACGAAGAGCCTTTTCCATAGTGCCACACACTAAAACAGTACATTGATAACAAAATAAATTAATTTTTTAGCATTATCTCAACTTTTACCTATAGCTTGGCCCAGTAGAAACTGAAAATTCAGAATGACGTGATATTTCGCATGGCAGGTTATTCCCTCCAACACAGTCATTTGAGGCTATTTCGTCAGTTTTAGAGCATTCCTGCAATAATATGTTCCATTTCCAATTTAGAAGAGGATATCATCCACCAACCAATAAGTTCTGAATTTCATAGATAGGGAACTTCAGGTACAAAATTCCAGTAAAAGGGAGAATACGAATCTGGTCATTGGACAAACAGAATGGTCAGAGCAACTATAATCAACAGAAAGTACTACAGAACACGGTATGGCGTACATCAGTTTCTAATGTTCTACAGTACATGGAAATAGTATCACAATCCGCACCTTTAAAGAATCCAAAAATGACTCCGCATCAAAAGAGGTTGAAAATCTTAATCCAAACTTCTGGACCTGCGTAATCAAGTGACACAAGTACAGGTTGGCACCTTATGAGGTGAATCTAACATAACAACAGGAAGAGCTTCCAAAAGTCTCTAGCATCACGCATGGCAACTAAAGCGAGCCAAATCCAAGTTATCAAGGGAATCATCACGTGATCAAGTTTAATATCAAGAAAAGAGGTTCTCCTTTTTAGTTGAAGAATTAAACATGCACCTCTTGTTCAAAACTAAGGTGGTTAATGGTTAATATGAAACTTATAAAGATCTACAATTATTTCTTGTTGATTTATTTTCATTATTATGTCCTTTCAACAACCAGTTGAAGTGAAAGCTGATATCAGATTACAAGTAGCAGAGAAAGAACTATTACATTTTTTGCTCAAATTTATGAGTATGCACTATGCAGGAAAGGAACAGAAAAGAGAACCCAAGAAAAGAAAGAAAGAAAAGGGTAAGCATACTTCAAACTTGTAAAGTAATGTCACACGGTGAAGCATCCTTGCCATCTTTCGTAACTCAACCTACATGTATACCAGAATTGAAAGCTTGCCTCATCTAAATGGTCTCTGTAGCTTGCAAACAAAAGTCTACTTCCTCGGCAACATGAGATCTGTGGCCAACAGAAGTGAAGGTTGGAGATGTAGTGTTCCTCCTGCGTGGCAGATAAGCAAAGAGAAAAGGACTCAATATTCATGAGTTACTGGCAGGCAAAGAAGAACAAAGTTTCTTAAGGAAAGAGTAAAGTCTTTTTGGATTCACTATAACAAGTGGCCTGTGACAAATGAGAAAGTAGGCAAAAGAAAAACGCTGTCTACATTAGTCTCTGGTTATACTTCATGAGAAATACAACAACTACAAACAACAACAACAACAACTAAGCCTTTTCCCATACTAGACGGGGATACTTCATGAGAAATAAAAAAAAATAGTAGCAAAAGAAAAGGTCTATGCACACAGTTTCCAAGCACAAATTTGAAGAAGTGAAAGTTATTCCACTTCATTAATGATAACTGTCCTCAAGAGAACAAAGAACATCTGTATGTTTCAATTAGAGAAAGAGGTACGCCCGAACAGCCAAAAAGAAATACACCGAAGAGAATACGTTCTTTCTTTTTCATAGGCACGCTGGGGTTAGGCAGACCCCTAGCAGATATGCATGCCCCGAGTATCAAACTCATGATCTTTAATCCGAAGGTTCTTTTTAGCTAGCCCCCTAGCCAGAGACCGGTAGCTACGTGCCAATGACTGACATTGTGTTTAAAATAATGAAAGAAACGATTCTCCAGTTAGAAGAGCCCTACACAATTTTAAGTTAAGAAACTGAAGCAACCAAGTTGTACCATTTTCCGTCAACGTCAAGAAAATGCACAAGAGAAAGGAAGAAAAGAAAATGTCGTTAAAGTATTCCCAAGTACAAAGCGCATGCATAAAAATACAAATCATCATGACATTACAATAGAAGAGTACTACTTCACTTCTTGAATACATGAGAATCACTAACTCAACAGTCCAAGATAAGAACCAGCTAAGCATCTTGATCTTCTTGTTGTGCAGAAAAGAACAATGAGAACCAAAGGAAGAGAAGCACTGAGAGAAAAGAACAACATGTAGATAAGAAGATCAGCACAAGATCGCCTAAGAACATAAATTGAGTAAATACATCCAAGAAAAGTGAGACGAGCAGAACAATTTTCATGCGGAGATTCGATCTTTTCCATTTCCGCTTCTCTTCGAACAAGGAAAATGCCGAAACTAAACGCACACAAGGAGCAGCAGAGCATCCTGATCAAGGAGAGAGTACTTCTGGAAACGCCCGAACTGAAAACGCAAAAGAACGACCGAAGAACGAGGAGAAGGCGATATTGCAGAATCAACCTGATCTAACGCGATAGTACGCAAATTAAATATTAAAAAGTGAAGGAGATGTATCGACGTGCCCAGGGGGCTTACGTGGATGTTGCCCTTGAGGGAGACAACGAGGACGGTGCTGGCAGGACGGTGAAGGAGGAGGAGAGTAGCGAGAGACGACGAGGTGATCCACGTCCTCTTGGCCTCCGTCCGCCGGTTCACCGGCTTCAGGTAGGGCGAGACAGGGAGAGTCACCGGAACCGCCAGAGGCACGGTGAGGAGCTGCGCCAGCTGTGCGCTCCACCTATTTCGCGCGTCCACCTCGCATTCGCGGACCTCGTCCATCGGCACGAGCTCCATAACCTGGTTCATCCGTGTGTTTGTGTGTGTGTTATGCATTGTGCGATTTATGGATTTTTCACTGCACGCGGGCATCAGGTGGTGCGCAAGGAACAAGGTCGGAGAAGTCATTCGCTGCAGGGGTGAAACAGGTTGGTCCAGTTAGACCCGATTTAATGTTCAGACTCAAGTCAAATCCACCATAGGCGCCAAAGTCTACTACATTAAGAGCTTTCCTCAATGAATCAATCAACAATGAGATTCTCAGACTCAAGGACACCAAGGGCTTCAAAGTTTTTGAATACTCTCTCAAGAAATTCTCATATTCACTAGCTTGTCGTAGTTAATACTCCCACAAACAGACAAGTTTGTGAAAGTGGGAAGATGAAGGATCTTGAGAGAACTGAACTCGCCAATCTCATCAGGCAGCCTCTCCAAAAGAATGCAGTGTGCCATATTCAAGTATAGAAAGCTCCTGAGTTTCCCAATTGAATTGACTTCGGTTAATTTTTTGCACTTTGTTAAACACAATATTCAGCTCAAGGAAATCAAATAAACGGAAAATGTCTCAAAATAACAATTATTCACTTCAAGCAAATCGAGAAATCTGAGATTGGGCACGGTCGTAAATCGTTGGTTATTCAGAACTATTCTTTGTCCGGGTCACATACGATTCCTTCGACACCAGTACCTGAAGACGATCGTAAACTATATATATAGATAGACAGAGATCGAGAGAGAGAGCTCGGCACATCCAGAGACGGTTAAAATCCAAAAAATTTAAAAGCATTATTTCTAAAAAAATACTCTTTATATTTTTATTTTTAAACTAAAGGCTCGCCCTTGTTGTTGAACAATGGCCTGCTTTACCTGACTCTCAAAGAAACTAAAGGCTCGCCCTTGTTTGACAGAGACATTAAAGGCACGCGCGCACATCATCTTCCTTTGTCACTGAAAGATGAACACGACAAACAACCCAGTGGAATTGTCAGAAAACAAACAAACAAACAAATAGTGGGTGTCATTCAAACGCATAGGAAGAACATAAAAGCTCGCGTTGTTGTCCGAAACACAAACACTGTCTCTCTCACACACTTGACTAGAATTACAAACATGGTGAATTCGCAAGAAAATCAAACTCTGACCCCCTTCCTCTTTTGTCACCATAATCGTAGGCACGACACATGAAACAAATCGGAATTCTCCAGAAACCGTTGTGGGTATCCTTCAGAATCGAAAGAAGGCATAAGAACCAACATTGGGAGAGAACAAAGGTAAAAAGAAACTTACGTTCCACAGATTCCCCCTGCATTCTCAGAGGATGTCGTCGCGAACGGCAACGGACGAGCGGTAGCTGGCGGCCGCGAAGCCAGACGCCCGTACCCCGCCGCTCCCGGCGACTGTCGAAATCGTACCGAGTGGATCCGGGTGAAGAGTCTGGCCCTCGGAACACGCGACACGAGATGACAATGTGGTATGAAGGATTTTTGTGGGTGTGGCACTGCAGGAAAAGGCGGTCTTTTGAGTTGGCGAGGGATTGGGCATAACAAGCGTGGGAAGAGAAGGGAAAGAGGGAACTTACGCGCAGGACGAAGTTGGGGTTCCCAGTGAGGAGCACGCCATCGCGGTCTCTCTCCCTCTCTTGCCCCGGCGTAGATGACGACGCGATGATCCCGGTTCGGACGGGGGCTTAGGGAGGGATCTCGTGAAACCACTGACGGTCGCGGGCGCCGGTAATAGGCATGAATACCGACGTGCGACCCGCATGTCCGAAAAAGCAGGTTTACACGACGGACAGAGCGCAAAATCGGGTTTCACTGGCGGGCGGCGCGTCACAATAGATGACCGCCGCTGAAAACGGACTTCTCTGAGGGTCGCGCCCGTCAGTATTGCCTCCCCACGACCTTCAACGGTTCCCCTGCTTGCACAACCAAATTTGTAAGGCCGACTCTCTGGTTCTATGTAATACACACGCACATTTGTGTATAGATCTTATGGCCGTGGACCTGCAAAATCTCTAGAGCGTCCTCTCCACACATATGTATGCAACCCCTACTACTTTGTTGGCGTTTACTTCGACAGTCATCTTCATACAAACACGGTCGATCGGGAAGCCCTGAGACAGGTTGCTTTCATGGGTCTGAAGTTGGCCGTAGATACATCTCCTTAATTGCCGGATAACAGCTGCAAGGCACATGGAAGATATATCATTGACAGGTAAATAACTGAAGTTCAGTAAGCCCAACTGCTGCTCCGTATTGGCGGTTGAGAAGATGCAGCAGATCTGTGTCAAGAGGTACGTGATACATCAGAGAGAGGCATGAACGGAGACGACATGTTGCTCATAAGGCTGTGGCTCCGGGAACCAGAGAAGCATACAAGACTTGATCACTTGCGAATAGTCCTCCATTGTTGGATATACCGCAGTTATGCAAAGGGTGATGGCTTTCGTGACAACGATACAGTAAGTTGCACGGAACTCAACAGAGGTGGGTAAGGGAACATGCTTTTGAATACTTTCCAGTTTCTGCTCAAGGATTCCGGAACTTGAAAATAAGGCCCATCAAGGAAATCCCGTGACCAAACGCACGGGTGCGAAAAGGAACCTCATCGTGTAGAAACATTGCACAGCTTCAAAAGGAATTAGGAAGTTCACCTCTCCTGCTGCTTACTTGGGAGAAGGAATTACCATGATGTTAGTTAAGCTATGACCAACGGGTGCGAAAAGGAACCTCATCGTGTAGAAACATTGCACAGCTTCAAAAGGAATTAGGAAGTTCACCTCTCCTGCTGCTTACTTGGGAGAAGGAATTACCATGATGTTAGTTAAGCTATGACCAACTGTTCTGATCACACGTTCTCTTTGACAACCTTGACGACCCTACTGAGTGCTTGTACGGAATGAAGTTTATGCCTGCAAAAGATGCACAACTGTGACGGCGAATTGGTCATAATGGCAAGATGCCCTCGGTGACATGGTTGAGACTGCACACATCATTAGCTTAGCCAACACAGGTAAGAACGCAGACGCGAAGACAAACGCGAGCGTTCTCCAAGAACTATTCCAATTCTGGGAGCGCAAGTAAACTATTGTTGAGGTTAAAAATGCAGTTTCTTGGTTGAAGTCGGAACCAAATGACATTGAGCAACTTGAAGGTTGGCATCAAATCCATCTGCATGAAGAACTGAATGTCTTTCACGAAGGCTTCCCCTCTAGAGAATAAAGACTAACAATACCAGGAGAACCAAAGGAGGGAATCAAATTCAGAAGATTATTACAGGGAACAAATGTGTGGCAAACTTGGGTTCACGATCAAAGAAGTCACGAGTCTGAGCGTATTGTCTGTGCATGTCTTCCACGAGTGGAAAGACTAAAACACTATGCACATGTCGCACACAGGGGAGGCATTCGACCACTCAACATTCAAGTTCCGCACCTGTGAGGTAGACGTGATCTTGTGCTCATCAATGATGCAGATACGTTTAGCAACAACAGGTGAGTAACTCTTGTATTGGCACCGAGGCACTGTCGCCCGCTAAACTTGGTGCTCAACACTGATCAGCAGTTTGCGATACGCCCGACTCCATACTCTTGACATTTCGGAGTAATAACTGCATTTACTAATGAAAAGATGAGACTTATTTTGACCAAGCGTCTCTTCCAATGCAATTATTCACCTGTAATCTGGTTTTGTGGGTTCACATCCCCCCAATACGGTGCCTGCAAATGCCCCACCAATGCAACTGGAGTTGAAGTTCATTCGGTGACCTGTTTTGCGTTGTAAGATTGCTGACCTTACGCCTACCTGAAACCCAGAGGTGCATCACCGCACGATACTCACCAAGACGATGAACCAACACATGATAGGTAATCCCAAAAGGATTAGCCTGATGGCACAAAGACCGTACCATATCACGTTGTTGAACAATGGCCTGCTTTACCTGACTCTCAAAGAAACTAAAGGCTCGCCCTTGTTTGACAGAGACATTAAAGGCACGCGCGCACATCATCTTCCTTTGTCACTGAAAGATGAACACGACAAACAACCCAGTGGAATTGTCAGAAAACAAACAAACAAACAAATAGTGGGTGTCATTCAAACGCATAGGAAGAACATAAAAGCTCGCGTTGTTGTCCGAAACACAAACACTGTCTCTCTCACACACTTGACTAGAATTACAAACATGGTGAATTCGCAAGAAAATCAAACTCTGACCCCCTTCCTCTTTTGTCACCATAATCGTAGGCACGACACATGAAACAAATCGGAATTCTCCAGAAACCGTTGTGGGTATCCTTCAGAATCGAAAGAAGGCATAAGAACCAACATTGGGAGAGAACAAAGGTAAAAAGAAACTTACGTTCCACAGATTCCCCCTGCATTCTCAGAGGATGTCGTCGCGAACGGCAACGGACGAGCGGTAGCTGGCGGCCGCGAAGCCAGACGCCCGTACCCCGCCGCTCCCGGCGACTGTCGAAATCGTACCGAGTGGATCCGGGTGAAGAGTCTGGCCCTCGGAACACGCGACACGAGATGACAATGTGGTATGAAGGATTTTTGTGGGTGTGGCACTGCAGGAAAAGGCGGTCTTTTGAGTTGGCGAGGGATTGGGCATAACAAGCGTGGGAAGAGAAGGGAAAGAGGGAACTTACGCGCAGGACGAAGTTGGGGTTCCCAGTGAGGAGCACGCCATCGCGGTCTCTCTCCCTCTCTTGCCCCGGCGTAGATGACGACGCGATGATCCCGGTTCGGACGGGGGCTTAGGGAGGGATCTCGTGAAACCACTGACGGTCGCGGGCGCCGGTAATAGGCATGAATACCGACGTGCGACCCGCATGTCCGAAAAAGCAGGTTTACACGACGGACAGAGCGCAAAATCGGGTTTCACTGGCGGGCGGCGCGTCACAATAGATGACCGCCGCTGAAAACGGACTTCTCTGAGGGTCGCGCCCGTCAGTATTGCCTCCCCACGACCTTCAACGGTTCCCCTGCTTGCACAACCAAATTTGTAAGGCCGACTCTCTGGTTCTATGTAATACACACGCACATTTGTGTATAGATCTTATGGCCGTGGACCTGCAAAATCTCTAGAGCGTCCTCTCCACACATATGTATGCAACCCCTACTACTTTGTTGGCGTTTACTTCGACAGTCATCTTCATACAAACACGGTCGATCGGGAAGCCCTGAGACAGGTTGCTTTCATGGGTCTGAAGTTGGCCGTAGATACATCTCCTTAATTGCCGGATAACAGCTGCAAGGCACATGGAAGATATATCATTGACAGGTAAATAACTGAAGTTCAGTAAGCCCAACTGCTGCTCCGTATTGGCGGTTGAGAAGATGCAGCAGATCTGTGTCAAGAGGTACGTGATACATCAGAGAGAGGCATGAACGGAGACGACATGTTGCTCATAAGGCTGTGGCTCCGGGAACCAGAGAAGCATACAAGACTTGATCACTTGCGAATAGTCCTCCATTGTTGGATATACCGCAGTTATGCAAAGGGTGATGGCTTTCGTGACAACGATACAGTAAGTTGCACGGAACTCAACAGAGGTGGGTAAGGGAACATGCTTTTGAATACTTTCCAGTTTCTGCTCAAGGATTCCGGAACTTGAAAATAAGGCCCATCAAGGAAATCCCGTGACCAAACGCACGGGTGCGAAAAGGAACCTCATCGTGTAGAAACATTGCACAGCTTCAAAAGGAATTAGGAAGTTCACCTCTCCTGCTGCTTACTTGGGAGAAGGAATTACCATGATGTTAGTTAAGCTATGACCAACGGGTGCGAAAAGGAACCTCATCGTGTAGAAACATTGCACAGCTTCAAAAGGAATTAGGAAGTTCACCTCTCCTGCTGCTTACTTGGGAGAAGGAATTACCATGATGTTAGTTAAGCTATGACCAACTGTTCTGATCACACGTTCTCTTTGACAACCTTGACGACCCTACTGAGTGCTTGTACGGAATGAAGTTTATGCCTGCAAAAGATGCACAACTGTGACGGCGAATTGGTCATAATGGCAAGATGCCCTCGGTGACATGGTTGAGACTGCACACATCATTAGCTTAGCCAACACAGGTAAGAACGCAGACGCGAAGACAAACGCGAGCGTTCTCCAAGAACTATTCCAATTCTGGGAGCGCAAGTAAACTATTGTTGAGGTTAAAAATGCAGTTTCTTGGTTGAAGTCGGAACCAAATGACATTGAGCAACTTGAAGGTTGGCATCAAATCCATCTGCATGAAGAACTGAATGTCTTTCACGAAGGCTTCCCCTCTAGAGAATAAAGACTAACAATACCAGGAGAACCAAAGGAGGGAATCAAATTCAGAAGATTATTACAGGGAACAAATGTGTGGCAAACTTGGGTTCACGATCAAAGAAGTCACGAGTCTGAGCGTATTGTCTGTGCATGTCTTCCACGAGTGGAAAGACTAAAACACTATGCACATGTCGCACACAGGGGAGGCATTCGACCACTCAACATTCAAGTTCCGCACCTGTGAGGTAGACGTGATCTTGTGCTCATCAATGATGCAGATACGTTTAGCAACAACAGGTGAGTAACTCTTGTATTGGCACCGAGGCACTGTCGCCCGCTAAACTTGGTGCTCAACACTGATCAGCAGTTTGCGATACGCCCGACTCCATACTCTTGACATTTCGGAGTAATAACTGCATTTACTAATGAAAAGATGAGACTTATTTTGACCAAGCGTCTCTTCCAATGCAATTATTCACCTGTAATCTGGTTTTGTGGGTTCACATCCCCCCAATACGGTGCCTGCAAATGCCCCACCAATGCAACTGGAGTTGAAGTTCATTCGGTGACCTGTTTTGCGTTGTAAGATTGCTGACCTTACGCCTACCTGAAACCCAGAGGTGCATCACCGCACGATACTCACCAAGACGATGAACCAACACATGATAGGTAATCCCAAAAGGATTAGCCTGATGGCACAAAGACCGTACCATATCACGTTGTTGAACAATGGCCTGCTTTACCTGACTCTCAAAGAAACTAAAGGCTCGCCCTTGTTTGACAGAGACATTAAAGGCACGCGCGCACATCATCTTCCTTTGTCACTGAAAGATGAACACGACAAACAACCCAGTGGAATTGTCAGAAAACAAACAAACAAACAAATAGTGGGTGTCATTCAAACGCATAGGAAGAACATAAAAGCTCGCGTTGTTGTCCGAAACACAAACACTGTCTCTCTCACACACTTGACTAGAATTACAAACATGGTGAATTCGCAAGAAAATCAAACTCTGACCCCCTTCCTCTTTTGTCACCATAATCGTAGGCACGACACATGAAACAAATCGGAATTCTCCAGAAACCGTTGTGGGTATCCTTCAGAATCGAAAGAAGGCATAAGAACCAACATTGGGAGAGAACAAAGGTAAAAAGAAACTTACGTTCCACAGATTCCCCCTGCATTCTCAGAGGATGTCGTCGCGAACGGCAACGGACGAGCGGTAGCTGGCGGCCGCGAAGCCAGACGCCCGTACCCCGCCGCTCCCGGCGACTGTCGAAATCGTACCGAGTGGATCCGGGTGAAGAGTCTGGCCCTCGGAACACGCGACACGAGATGACAATGTGGTATGAAGGATTTTTGTGGGTGTGGCACTGCAGGAAAAGGCGGTCTTTTGAGTTGGCGAGGGATTGGGCATAACAAGCGTGGGAAGAGAAGGGAAAGAGGGAACTTACGCGCAGGACGAAGTTGGGGTTCCCAGTGAGGAGCACGCCATCGCGGTCTCTCTCCCTCTCTTGCCCCGGCGTAGATGACGACGCGATGATCCCGGTTCGGACGGGGGCTTAGGGAGGGATCTCGTGAAACCACTGACGGTCGCGGGCGCCGGTAATAGGCATGAATACCGACGTGCGACCCGCATGTCCGAAAAAGCAGGTTTACACGACGGACAGAGCGCAAAATCGGGTTTCACTGGCGGGCGGCGCGTCACAATAGATGACCGCCGCTGAAAACGGACTTCTCTGAGGGTCGCGCCCGTCAGTATTGCCTCCCCACGACCTTCAACGGTTCCCCTGCTTGCACAACCAAATTTGTAAGGCCGACTCTCTGGTTCTATGTAATACACACGCACATTTGTGTATAGATCTTATGGCCGTGGACCTGCAAAATCTCTAGAGCGTCCTCTCCACACATATGTATGCAACCCCTACTACTTTGTTGGCGTTTACTTCGACAGTCATCTTCATACAAACACGGTCGATCGGGAAGCCCTGAGACAGGTTGCTTTCATGGGTCTGAAGTTGGCCGTAGATACATCTCCTTAATTGCCGGATAACAGCTGCAAGGCACATGGAAGATATATCATTGACAGGTAAATAACTGAAGTTCAGTAAGCCCAACTGCTGCTCCGTATTGGCGGTTGAGAAGATGCAGCAGATCTGTGTCAAGAGGTACGTGATACATCAGAGAGAGGCATGAACGGAGACGACATGTTGCTCATAAGGCTGTGGCTCCGGGAACCAGAGAAGCATACAAGACTTGATCACTTGCGAATAGTCCTCCATTGTTGGATATACCGCAGTTATGCAAAGGGTGATGGCTTTCGTGACAACGATACAGTAAGTTGCACGGAACTCAACAGAGGTGGGTAAGGGAACATGCTTTTGAATACTTTCCAGTTTCTGCTCAAGGATTCCGGAACTTGAAAATAAGGCCCATCAAGGAAATCCCGTGACCAAACGCACGGGTGCGAAAAGGAACCTCATCGTGTAGAAACATTGCACAGCTTCAAAAGGAATTAGGAAGTTCACCTCTCCTGCTGCTTACTTGGGAGAAGGAATTACCATGATGTTAGTTAAGCTATGACCAACGGGTGCGAAAAGGAACCTCATCGTGTAGAAACATTGCACAGCTTCAAAAGGAATTAGGAAGTTCACCTCTCCTGCTGCTTACTTGGGAGAAGGAATTACCATGATGTTAGTTAAGCTATGACCAACTGTTCTGATCACACGTTCTCTTTGACAACCTTGACGACCCTACTGAGTGCTTGTACGGAATGAAGTTTATGCCTGCAAAAGATGCACAACTGTGACGGCGAATTGGTCATAATGGCAAGATGCCCTCGGTGACATGGTTGAGACTGCACACATCATTAGCTTAGCCAACACAGGTAAGAACGCAGACGCGAAGACAAACGCGAGCGTTCTCCAAGAACTATTCCAATTCTGGGAGCGCAAGTAAACTATTGTTGAGGTTAAAAATGCAGTTTCTTGGTTGAAGTCGGAACCAAATGACATTGAGCAACTTGAAGGTTGGCATCAAATCCATCTGCATGAAGAACTGAATGTCTTTCACGAAGGCTTCCCCTCTAGAGAATAAAGACTAACAATACCAGGAGAACCAAAGGAGGGAATCAAATTCAGAAGATTATTACAGGGAACAAATGTGTGGCAAACTTGGGTTCACGATCAAAGAAGTCACGAGTCTGAGCGTATTGTCTGTGCATGTCTTCCACGAGTGGAAAGACTAAAACACTATGCACATGTCGCACACAGGGGAGGCATTCGACCACTCAACATTCAAGTTCCGCACCTGTGAGGTAGACGTGATCTTGTGCTCATCAATGATGCAGATACGTTTAGCAACAACAGGTGAGTAACTCTTGTATTGGCACCGAGGCACTGTCGCCCGCTAAACTTGGTGCTCAACACTGATCAGCAGTTTGCGATACGCCCGACTCCATACTCTTGACATTTCGGAGTAATAACTGCATTTACTAATGAAAAGATGAGACTTATTTTGACCAAGCGTCTCTTCCAATGCAATTATTCACCTGTAATCTGGTTTTGTGGGTTCACATCCCCCCAATACGGTGCCTGCAAATGCCCCACCAATGCAACTGGAGTTGAAGTTCATTCGGTGACCTGTTTTGCGTTGTAAGATTGCTGACCTTACGCCTACCTGAAACCCAGAGGTGCATCACCGCACGATACTCACCAAGACGATGAACCAACACATGATAGGTAATCCCAAAAGGATTAGCCTGATGGCACAAAGACCGTACCATATCACGTTGTTGAACAATGGCCTGCTTTACCTGACTCTCAAAGAAACTAAAGGCTCGCCCTTGTTTGACAGAGACATTAAAGGCACGCGCGCACATCATCTTCCTTTGTCACTGAAAGATGAACACGACAAACAACCCAGTGGAATTGTCAGAAAACAAACAAACAAACAAATAGTGGGTGTCATTCAAACGCATAGGAAGAACATAAAAGCTCGCGTTGTTGTCCGAAACACAAACACTGTCTCTCTCACACACTTGACTAGAATTACAAACATGGTGAATTCGCAAGAAAATCAAACTCTGACCCCCTTCCTCTTTTGTCACCATAATCGTAGGCACGACACATGAAACAAATCGGAATTCTCCAGAAACCGTTGTGGGTATCCTTCAGAATCGAAAGAAGGCATAAGAACCAACATTGGGAGAGAACAAAGGTAAAAAGAAACTTACGTTCCACAGATTCCCCCTGCATTCTCAGAGGATGTCGTCGCGAACGGCAACGGACGAGCGGTAGCTGGCGGCCGCGAAGCCAGACGCCCGTACCCCGCCGCTCCCGGCGACTGTCGAAATCGTACCGAGTGGATCCGGGTGAAGAGTCTGGCCCTCGGAACACGCGACACGAGATGACAATGTGGTATGAAGGATTTTTGTGGGTGTGGCACTGCAGGAAAAGGCGGTCTTTTGAGTTGGCGAGGGATTGGGCATAACAAGCGTGGGAAGAGAAGGGAAAGAGGGAACTTACGCGCAGGACGAAGTTGGGGTTCCCAGTGAGGAGCACGCCATCGCGGTCTCTCTCCTCTCTTGCCCCGGCGTAGATGACGACGCGATGATCCCGGTTCGGACGGGGGCTTAGGGAGGGATCTCGTGAAACCACTGACGGTCGCGGGCGCCGGTAATAGGCATGAATACCGACGTGCGACCCGCATGTCCGAAAAAGCAGGTTTACACGACGGACAGAGCGCAAAATCGGGTTTCACTGGCGGGCGGCGCGTCACAATAGATGACCGCCGCTGAAAACGGACTTCTCTGAGGGTCGCGCCCGTCAGTATTGCCTCCCCACGACCTTCAACGGTTCCCCTGCTTGCACAACCAAATTTGTAAGGCCGACTCTCTGGTTCTATGTAATACACACGCACATTTGTGTATAGATCTTATGGCCGTGGACCTGCAAAATCTCTAGAGCGTCCTCTCCACACATATGTATGCAACCCCTACTACTTTGTTGGCGTTTACTTCGACAGTCATCTTCATACAAACACGGTCGATCGGGAAGCCCTGAGACAGGTTGCTTTCATGGGTCTGAAGTTGGCCGTAGATACATCTCCTTAATTGCCGGATAACAGCTGCAAGGCACATGGAAGATATATCATTGACAGGTAAATAACTGAAGTTCAGTAAGCCCAACTGCTGCTCCGTATTGGCGGTTGAGAAGATGCAGCAGATCTGTGTCAAGAGGTACGTGATACATCAGAGAGAGGCATGAACGGAGACGACATGTTGCTCATAAGGCTGTGGCTCCGGGAACCAGAGAAGCATACAAGACTTGATCACTTGCGAATAGTCCTCCATTGTTGGATATACCGCAGTTATGCAAAGGGTGATGGCTTTCGTGACAACGATACAGTAAGTTGCACGGAACTCAACAGAGGTGGGTAAGGGAACATGCTTTTGAATACTTTCCAGTTTCTGCTCAAGGATTCCGGAACTTGAAAATAAGGCCCATCAAGGAAATCCCGTGACCAAACGCACGGGTGCGAAAAGGAACCTCATCGTGTAGAAACATTGCACAGCTTCAAAAGGAATTAGGAAGTTCACCTCTCCTGCTGCTTACTTGGGAGAAGGAATTACCATGATGTTAGTTAAGCTATGACCAACGGGTGCGAAAAGGAACCTCATCGTGTAGAAACATTGCACAGCTTCAAAAGGAATTAGGAAGTTCACCTCTCCTGCTGCTTACTTGGGAGAAGGAATTACCATGATGTTAGTTAAGCTATGACCAACTGTTCTGATCACACGTTCTCTTTGACAACCTTGACGACCCTACTGAGTGCTTGTACGGAATGAAGTTTATGCCTGCAAAAGATGCACAACTGTGACGGCGAATTGGTCATAATGGCAAGATGCCCTCGGTGACATGGTTGAGACTGCACACATCATTAGCTTAGCCAACACAGGTAAGAACGCAGACGCGAAGACAAACGCGAGCGTTCTCCAAGAACTATTCCAATTCTGGGAGCACAAGTAAACTATTGTTGAGGTTAAAAATGCAGTTTCTTGGTTGAAGTCGGAACCAAATGACATTGAGCAACTTGAAGGTTGGCATCAAATCCATCTGCATGAAGAACTGAATGTCTTTCACGAAGGCTTCCCCTCTAGAGAATAAAGACTAACAATACCAGGAGAACCAAAGGAGGGAATCAAATTCAGAAGATTATTACAGGGAACAAATGTGTGGCAAACTTGGGTTCACGATCAAAGAAGTCACGAGTCTGAGCGTATTGTCTGTGCATGTCTTCCACGAGTGGAAAGACTAAAACACTATGCACATGTCGCACACAGGGGAGGCATTCGACCACTCAACATTCAAGTTCCGCACCTGTGAGGTAGACGTGATCTTGTGCTCATCAATGATGCAGATACGTTTAGCAACAACAGGTGAGTAACTCTTGTATTGGCACCGAGGCACTGTCGCCCGCTAAACTTGGTGCTCAACACTGATCAGCAGTTTGCGATACGCCCGACTCCATACTCTTGACATTTCGGAGTAATAACTGCATTTACTAATGAAAAGATGAGACTTATTTTGACCAAGCGTCTCTTCCAATGCAATTATTCACCTGTAATCTGGTTTTGTGGGTTCACATCCCCCCAATACGGTGCCTGCAAATGCCCCACCAATGCAACTGGAGTTGAAGTTCATTCGGTGACCTGTTTTGCGTTGTAAGATTGCTGACCTTACGCCTACCTGAAACCCAGAGGTGCATCACCGCACGATACTCACCAAGACGATGAACCAACACATGATAGGTAATCCCAAAAGGATTAGCCTGATGGCACAAAGACCGTACCATATCACGTTGTTGAACAATGGCCTGCTTTACCTGACTCTCAAAGAAACTAAAGGCTCGCCCTTGTTTGACAGAGACATTAAAGGCACGCGCGCACATCATCTTCCTTTGTCACTGAAAGATGAACACGACAAACAACCCAGTGGAATTGTCAGAAAACAAACAAACAAACAAATAGTGGGTGTCATTCAAACGCATAGGAAGAACATAAAAGCTCGCGTTGTTGTCCGAAACACAAACACTGTCTCTCTCACACACTTGACTAGAATTACAAACATGGTGAATTCGCAAGAAAATCAAACTCTGACCCCCTTCCTCTTTTGTCACCATAATCGTAGGCACGACACATGAAACAAATCGGAATTCTCCAGAAACCGTTGTGGGTATCCTTCAGAATCGAAAGAAGGCATAAGAACCAACATTGGGAGAGAACAAAGGTAAAAAGAAACTTACGTTCCACAGATTCCCCCTGCATTCTCAGAGGATGTCGTCGCGAACGGCAACGGACGAGCGGTAGCTGGCGGCCGCGAAGCCAGACGCCCGTACCCCGCCGCTCCCGGCGACTGTCGAAATCGTACCGAGTGGATCCGGGTGAAGAGTCTGGCCCTCGGAACACGCGACACGAGATGACAATGTGGTATGAAGGATTTTTGTGGGTGTGGCACTGCAGGAAAAGGCGGTCTTTTGAGTTGGCGAGGGATTGGGCATAACAAGCGTGGGAAGAGAAGGGAAAGAGGGAACTTACGCGCAGGACGAAGTTGGGGTTCCCAGTGAGGAGCACGCCATCGCGGTCTCTCTCCCTCTCTTGCCCCGGCGTAGATGACGACGCGATGATCCCGGTTCGGACGGGGGCTTAGGGAGGGATCTCGTGAAACCACTGACGGTCGCGGGCGCCGGTAATAGGCATGAATACCGACGTGCGACCCGCATGTCCGAAAAAGCAGGTTTACACGACGGACAGAGCGCAAAATCGGGTTTCACTGGCGGGCGGCGCGTCACAATAGATGACCGCCGCTGAAAACGGACTTCTCTGAGGGTCGCGCCCGTCAGTATTGCCTCCCCACGACCTTCAACGGTTCCCCTGCTTGCACAACCAAATTTGTAAGGCCGACTCTCTGGTTCTATGTAATACACACGCACATTTGTGTATAGATCTTATGGCCGTGGACCTGCAAAATCTCTAGAGCGTCCTCTCCACACATATGTATGCAACCCCTACTACTTTGTTGGCGTTTACTTCGACAGTCATCTTCATACAAACACGGTCGATCGGGAAGCCCTGAGACAGGTTGCTTTCATGGGTCTGAAGTTGGCCGTAGATACATCTCCTTAATTGCCGGATAACAGCTGCAAGGCACATGGAAGATATATCATTGACAGGTAAATAACTGAAGTTCAGTAAGCCCAACTGCTGCTCCGTATTGGCGGTTGAGAAGATGCAGCAGATCTGTGTCAAGAGGTACGTGATACATCAGAGAGAGGCATGAACGGAGACGACATGTTGCTCATAAGGCTGTGGCTCCGGGAACCAGAGAAGCATACAAGACTTGATCACTTGCGAATAGTCCTCCATTGTTGGATATACCGCAGTTATGCAAAGGGTGATGGCTTTCGTGACAACGATACAGTAAGTTGCACGGAACTCAACAGAGGTGGGTAAGGGAACATGCTTTTGAATACTTTCCAGTTTCTGCTCAAGGATTCCGGAACTTGAAAATAAGGCCCATCAAGGAAATCCCGTGACCAAACGCACGGGTGCGAAAAGGAACCTCATCGTGTAGAAACATTGCACAGCTTCAAAAGGAATTAGGAAGTTCACCTCTCCTGCTGCTTACTTGGGAGAAGGAATTACCATGATGTTAGTTAAGCTATGACCAACGGGTGCGAAAAGGAACCTCATCGTGTAGAAACATTGCACAGCTTCAAAAGGAATTAGGAAGTTCACCTCTCCTGCTGCTTACTTGGGAGAAGGAATTACCATGATGTTAGTTAAGCTATGACCAACTGTTCTGATCACACGTTCTCTTTGACAACCTTGACGACCCTACTGAGTGCTTGTACGGAATGAAGTTTATGCCTGCAAAAGATGCACAACTGTGACGGCGAATTGGTCATAATGGCAAGATGCCCTCGGTGACATGGTTGAGACTGCACACATCATTAGCTTAGCCAACACAGGTAAGAACGCAGACGCGAAGACAAACGCGAGCGTTCTCCAAGAACTATTCCAATTCTGGGAGCGCAAGTAAACTATTGTTGAGGTTAAAAATGCAGTTTCTTGGTTGAAGTCGGAACCAAATGACATTGAGCAACTTGAAGGTTGGCATCAAATCCATCTGCATGAAGAACTGAATGTCTTTCACGAAGGCTTCCCCTCTAGAGAATAAAGACTAACAATACCAGGAGAACCAAAGGAGGGAATCAAATTCAGAAGATTATTACAGGGAACAAATGTGTGGCAAACTTGGGTTCACGATCAAAGAAGTCACGAGTCTGAGCGTATTGTCTGTGCATGTCTTCCACGAGTGGAAAGACTAAAACACTATGCACATGTCGCACACAGGGGAGGCATTCGACCACTCAACATTCAAGTTCCGCACCTGTGAGGTAGACGTGATCTTGTGCTCATCAATGATGCAGATACGTTTAGCAACAACAGGTGAGTAACTCTTGTATTGGCACCGAGGCACTGTCGCCCGCTAAACTTGGTGCTCAACACTGATCAGCAGTTTGCGATACGCCCGACTCCATACTCTTGACATTTCGGAGTAATAACTGCATTTACTAATGAAAAGATGAGACTTATTTTGACCAAGCGTCTCTTCCAATGCAATTATTCACCTGTAATCTGGTTTTGTGGGTTCACATCCCCCCAATACGGTGCCTGCAAATGCCCCACCAATGCAACTGGAGTTGAAGTTCATTCGGTGACCTGTTTTGCGTTGTAAGATTGCTGACCTTACGCCTACCTGAAACCCAGAGGTGCATCACCGCACGATACTCACCAAGACGATGAACCAACACATGATAGGTAATCCCAAAAGGATTAGCCTGATGGCACAAAGACCGTACCATATCACGTTGTTGAACAATGGCCTGCTTTACCTGACTCTCAAAGAAACTAAAGGCTCGCCCTTGTTTGACAGAGACATTAAAGGCACGCGCGCACATCATCTTCCTTTGTCACTGAAAGATGAACACGACAAACAACCCAGTGGAATTGTCAGAAAACAAACAAACAAACAAATAGTGGGTGTCATTCAAACGCATAGGAAGAACATAAAAGCTCGCGTTGTTGTCCGAAACACAAACACTGTCTCTCTCACACACTTGACTAGAATTACAAACATGGTGAATTCGCAAGAAAATCAAACTCTGACCCCCTTCCTCTTTTGTCACCATAATCGTAGGCACGACACATGAAACAAATCGGAATTCTCCAGAAACCGTTGTGGGTATCCTTCAGAATCGAAAGAAGGCATAAGAACCAACATTGGGAGAGAACAAAGGTAAAAAGAAACTTACGTTCCACAGATTCCCCCTGCATTCTCAGAGGATGTCGTCGCGAACGGCAACGGACGAGCGGTAGCTGGCGGCCGCGAAGCCAGACGCCCGTACCCCGCCGCTCCCGGCGACTGTCGAAATCGTACCGAGTGGATCCGGGTGAAGAGTCTGGCCCTCGGAACACGCGACACGAGATGACAATGTGGTATGAAGGATTTTTGTGGGTGTGGCACTGCAGGAAAAGGCGGTCTTTTGAGTTGGCGAGGGATTGGGCATAACAAGCGTGGGAAGAGAAGGGAAAGAGGGAACTTACGCGCAGGACGAAGTTGGGGTTCCCAGTGAGGAGCACGCCATCGCGGTCTCTCTCCCTCTCTTGCCCCCGGCGTAGATGACGACGCGATGATCCCGGTTCGGACGGGGGCTTAGGGAGGGATCTCGTGAAACCACTGACGGTCGCGGGCGCCGGTAATAGGCATGAATACCGACGTGCGACCCGCATGTCCGAAAAAGCAGGTTTACACGACGGACAGAGCGCAAAATCGGGTTTCACTGGCGGGCGGCGCGTCACAATAGATGACCGCCGCTGAAAACGGACTTCTCTGAGGGTCGCGCCCGTCAGTATTGCCTCCCCACGACCTTCAACGGTTCCCCTGCTTGCACAACCAAATTTGTAAGGCCGACTCTCTGGTTCTATGTAATACACACGCACATTTGTGTATAGATCTTATGGCCGTGGACCTGCAAAATCTCTAGAGCGTCCTCTCCACACATATGTATGCAACCCCTACTACTTTGTTGGCGTTTACTTCGACAGTCATCTTCATACAAACACGGTCGATCGGGAAGCCCTGAGACAGGTTGCTTTCATGGGTCTGAAGTTGGCCGTAGATACATCTCCTTAATTGCCGGATAACAGCTGCAAGGCACATGGAAGATATATCATTGACAGGTAAATAACTGAAGTTCAGTAAGCCCAACTGCTGCTCCGTATTGGCGGTTGAGAAGATGCAGCAGATCTGTGTCAAGAGGTACGTGATACATCAGAGAGAGGCATGAACGGAGACGACATGTTGCTCATAAGGCTGTGGCTCCGGGAACCAGAGAAGCATACAAGACTTGATCACTTGCGAATAGTCCTCCATTGTTGGATATACCGCAGTTATGCAAAGGGTGATGGCTTTCGTGACAACGATACAGTAAGTTGCACGGAACTCAACAGAGGTGGGTAAGGGAACATGCTTTTGAATACTTTCCAGTTTCTGCTCAAGGATTCCGGAACTTGAAAATAAGGCCCATCAAGGAAATCCCGTGACCAAACGCACGGGTGCGAAAAGGAACCTCATCGTGTAGAAACATTGCACAGCTTCAAAAGGAATTAGGAAGTTCACCTCTCCTGCTGCTTACTTGGGAGAAGGAATTACCATGATGTTAGTTAAGCTATGACCAACGGGTGCGAAAAGGAACCTCATCGTGTAGAAACATTGCACAGCTTCAAAAGGAATTAGGAAGTTCACCTCTCCTGCTGCTTACTTGGGAGAAGGAATTACCATGATGTTAGTTAAGCTATGACCAACTGTTCTGATCACACGTTCTCTTTGACAACCTTGACGACCCTACTGAGTGCTTGTACGGAATGAAGTTTATGCCTGCAAAAGATGCACAACTGTGACGGCGAATTGGTCATAATGGCAAGATGCCCTCGGTGACATGGTTGAGACTGCACACATCATTAGCTTAGCCAACACAGGTAAGAACGCAGACGCGAAGACAAACGCGAGCGTTCTCCAAGAACTATTCCAATTCTGGGAGCGCAAGTAAACTATTGTTGAGGTTAAAAATGCAGTTTCTTGGTTGAAGTCGGAACCAAATGACATTGAGCAACTTGAAGGTTGGCATCAAATCCATCTGCATGAAGAACTGAATGTCTTTCACGAAGGCTTCCCCTCTAGAGAATAAAGACTAACAATACCAGGAGAACCAAAGGAGGGAATCAAATTCAGAAGATTATTACAGGGAACAAATGTGTGGCAAACTTGGGTTCACGATCAAAGAAGTCACGAGTCTGAGCGTATTGTCTGTGCATGTCTTCCACGAGTGGAAAGACTAAAACACTATGCACATGTCGCACACAGGGGAGGCATTCGACCACTCAACATTCAAGTTCCGCACCTGTGAGGTAGACGTGATCTTGTGCTCATCAATGATGCAGATACGTTTAGCAACAACAGGTGAGTAACTCTTGTATTGGCACCGAGGCACTGTCGCCCGCTAAACTTGGTGCTCAACACTGATCAGCAGTTTGCGATACGCCCGACTCCATACTCTTGACATTTCGGAGTAATAACTGCATTTACTAATGAAAAGATGAGACTTATTTTGACCAAGCGTCTCTTCCAATGCAATTATTCACCTGTAATCTGGTTTTGTGGGTTCACATCCCCCCAATACGGTGCCTGCAAATGCCCCACCAATGCAACTGGAGTTGAAGTTCATTCGGTGACCTGTTTTGCGTTGTAAGATTGCTGACCTTACGCCTACCTGAAACCCAGAGGTGCATCACCGCACGATACTCACCAAGACGATGAACCAACACATGATAGGTAATCCCAAAAGGATTAGCCTGATGGCACAAAGACCGTACCATATCACGTTGTTGAACAATGGCCTGCTTTACCTGACTCTCAAAGAAACTAAAGGCTCGCCCTTGTTTGACAGAGACATTAAAGGCACGCGCGCACATCATCTTCCTTTGTCACTGAAAGATGAACACGACAAACAACCCAGTGGAATTGTCAGAAAACAAACAAACAAACAAATAGTGGGTGTCATTCAAACGCATAGGAAGAACATAAAAGCTCGCGTTGTTGTCCGAAACACAAACACTGTCTCTCTCACACACTTGACTAGAATTACAAACATGGTGAATTCGCAAGAAAATCAAACTCTGACCCCCTTCCTCTTTTGTCACCATAATCGTAGGCACGACACATGAAACAAATCGGAATTCTCCAGAAACCGTTGTGGGTATCCTTCAGAATCGAAAGAAGGCATAAGAACCAACATTGGGAGAGAACAAAGGTAAAAAGAAACTTACGTTCCACAGATTCCCCCTGCATTCTCAGAGGATGTCGTCGCGAACGGCAACGGACGAGCGGTAGCTGGCGGCCGCGAAGCCAGACGCCCGTACCCCGCCGCTCCCGGCGACTGTCGAAATCGTACCGAGTGGATCCGGGTGAAGAGTCTGGCCCTCGGAACACGCGACACGAGATGACAATGTGGTATGAAGGATTTTTGTGGGTGTGGCACTGCAGGAAAAGGCGGTCTTTTGAGTTGGCGAGGGATTGGGCATAACAAGCGTGGGAAGAGAAGGGAAAGAGGGAACTTACGCGCAGGACGAAGTTGGGGTTCCCAGTGAGGAGCACGCCATCGCGGTCTCTCTCCCTCTCTTGCCCCCGGCGTAGATGACGACGCGATGATCCCGGTTCGGACGGGGGCTTAGGGAGGGATCTCGTGAAACCACTGACGGTCGCGGGCGCCGGTAATAGGCATGAATACCGACGTGCGACCCGCATGTCCGAAAAAGCAGGTTTACACGACGGACAGAGCGCAAAATCGGGTTTCACTGGCGGGCGGCGCGTCACAATAGATGACCGCCGCTGAAAACGGACTTCTCTGAGGGTCGCGCCCGTCAGTATTGCCTCCCCACGACCTTCAACGGTTCCCCTGCTTGCACAACCAAATTTGTAAGGCCGACTCTCTGGTTCTATGTAATACACACGCACATTTGTGTATAGATCTTATGGCCGTGGACCTGCAAAATCTCTAGAGCGTCCTCTCCACACATATGTATGCAACCCCTACTACTTTGTTGGCGTTTACTTCGACAGTCATCTTCATACAAACACGGTCGATCGGGAAGCCCTGAGACAGGTTGCTTTCATGGGTCTGAAGTTGGCCGTAGATACATCTCCTTAATTGCCGGATAACAGCTGCAAGGCACATGGAAGATATATCATTGACAGGTAAATAACTGAAGTTCAGTAAGCCCAACTGCTGCTCCGTATTGGCGGTTGAGAAGATGCAGCAGATCTGTGTCAAGAGGTACGTGATACATCAGAGAGAGGCATGAACGGAGACGACATGTTGCTCATAAGGCTGTGGCTCCGGGAACCAGAGAAGCATACAAGACTTGATCACTTGCGAATAGTCCTCCATTGTTGGATATACCGCAGTTATGCAAAGGGTGATGGCTTTCGTGACAACGATACAGTAAGTTGCACGGAACTCAACAGAGGTGGGTAAGGGAACATGCTTTTGAATACTTTCCAGTTTCTGCTCAAGGATTCCGGAACTTGAAAATAAGGCCCATCAAGGAAATCCCGTGACCAAACGCACGGGTGCGAAAAGGAACCTCATCGTGTAGAAACATTGCACAGCTTCAAAAGGAATTAGGAAGTTCACCTCTCCTGCTGCTTACTTGGGAGAAGGAATTACCATGATGTTAGTTAAGCTATGACCAACGGGTGCGAAAAGGAACCTCATCGTGTAGAAACATTGCACAGCTTCAAAAGGAATTAGGAAGTTCACCTCTCCTGCTGCTTACTTGGGAGAAGGAATTACCATGATGTTAGTTAAGCTATGACCAACTGTTCTGATCACACGTTCTCTTTGACAACCTTGACGACCCTACTGAGTGCTTGTACGGAATGAAGTTTATGCCTGCAAAAGATGCACAACTGTGACGGCGAATTGGTCATAATGGCAAGATGCCCTCGGTGACATGGTTGAGACTGCACACATCATTAGCTTAGCCAACACAGGTAAGAACGCAGACGCGAAGACAAACGCGAGCGTTCTCCAAGAACTATTCCAATTCTGGGAGCGCAAGTAAACTATTGTTGAGGTTAAAAATGCAGTTTCTTGGTTGAAGTCGGAACCAAATGACATTGAGCAACTTGAAGGTTGGCATCAAATCCATCTGCATGAAGAACTGAATGTCTTTCACGAAGGCTTCCCCTCTAGAGAATAAAGACTAACAATACCAGGAGAACCAAAGGAGGGAATCAAATTCAGAAGATTATTACAGGGAACAAATGTGTGGCAAACTTGGGTTCACGATCAAAGAAGTCACGAGTCTGAGCGTATTGTCTGTGCATGTCTTCCACGAGTGGAAAGACTAAAACACTATGCACATGTCGCACACAGGGGAGGCATTCGACCACTCAACATTCAAGTTCCGCACCTGTGAGGTAGACGTGATCTTGTGCTCATCAATGATGCAGATACGTTTAGCAACAACAGGTGAGTAACTCTTGTATTGGCACCGAGGCACTGTCGCCCGCTAAACTTGGTGCTCAACACTGATCAGCAGTTTGCGATACGCCCGACTCCATACTCTTGACATTTCGGAGTAATAACTGCATTTACTAATGAAAAGATGAGACTTATTTTGACCAAGCGTCTCTTCCAATGCAATTATTCACCTGTAATCTGGTTTTGTGGGTTCACATCCCCCCAATACGGTGCCTGCAAATGCCCCACCAATGCAACTGGAGTTGAAGTTCATTCGGTGACCTGTTTTGCGTTGTAAGATTGCTGACCTTACGCCTACCTGAAACCCAGAGGTGCATCACCGCACGATACTCACCAAGACGATGAACCAACACATGATAGGTAATCCCAAAAGGATTAGCCTGATGGCACAAAGACCGTACCATATCACGTTGTTGAACAATGGCCTGCTTTACCTGACTCTCAAAGAAACTAAAGGCTCGCCCTTGTTTGACAGAGACATTAAAGGCACGCGCGCACATCATCTTCCTTTGTCACTGAAAGATGAACACGACAAACAACCCAGTGGAATTGTCAGAAAACAAACAAACAAACAAATAGTGGGTGTCATTCAAACGCATAGGAAGAACATAAAAGCTCGCGTTGTTGTCCGAAACACAAACACTGTCTCTCTCACACACTTGACTAGAATTACAAACATGGTGAATTCGCAAGAAAATCAAACTCTGACCCCCTTCCTCTTTTGTCACCATAATCGTAGGCACGACACATGAAACAAATCGGAATTCTCCAGAAACCGTTGTGGGTATCCTTCAGAATCGAAAGAAGGCATAAGAACCAACATTGGGAGAGAACAAAGGTAAAAAGAAACTTACGTTCCACAGATTCCCCCTGCATTCTCAGAGGATGTCGTCGCGAACGGCAACGGACGAGCGGTAGCTGGCGGCCGCGAAGCCAGACGCCCGTACCCCGCCGCTCCCGGCGACTGTCGAAATCGTACCGAGTGGATCCGGGTGAAGAGTCTGGCCCTCGGAACACGCGACACGAGATGACAATGTGGTATGAAGGATTTTTGTGGGTGTGGCACTGCAGGAAAAGGCGGTCTTTTGAGTTGGCGAGGGATTGGGCATAACAAGCGTGGGAAGAGAAGGGAAAGAGGGAACTTACGCGCAGGACGAAGTTGGGGTTCCCAGTGAGGAGCACGCCATCGCGGTCTCTCTCCCTCTCTTGCCCCGGCGTAGATGACGACGCGATGATCCCGGTTCGGACGGGGGCTTAGGGAGGGATCTCGTGAAACCACTGACGGTCGCGGGCGCCGGTAATAGGCATGAATACCGACGTGCGACCCGCATGTCCGAAAAAGCAGGTTTACACGACGGACAGAGCGCAAAATCGGGTTTCACTGGCGGGCGGCGCGTCACAATAGATGACCGCCGCTGAAAACGGACTTCTCTGAGGGTCGCGCCCGTCAGTATTGCCTCCCCACGACCTTCAACGGTTCCCCTGCTTGCACAACCAAATTTGTAAGGCCGACTCTCTGGTTCTATGTAATACACACGCACATTTGTGTATAGATCTTATGGCCGTGGACCTGCAAAATCTCTAGAGCGTCCTCTCCACACATATGTATGCAACCCCTACTACTTTGTTGGCGTTTACTTCGACAGTCATCTTCATACAAACACGGTCGATCGGGAAGCCCTGAGACAGGTTGCTTTCATGGGTCTGAAGTTGGCCGTAGATACATCTCCTTAATTGCCGGATAACAGCTGCAAGGCACATGGAAGATATATCATTGACAGGTAAATAACTGAAGTTCAGTAAGCCCAACTGCTGCTCCGTATTGGCGGTTGAGAAGATGCAGCAGATCTGTGTCAAGAGGTACGTGATACATCAGAGAGAGGCATGAACGGAGACGACATGTTGCTCATAAGGCTGTGGCTCCGGGAACCAGAGAAGCATACAAGACTTGATCACTTGCGAATAGTCCTCCATTGTTGGATATACCGCAGTTATGCAAAGGGTGATGGCTTTCGTGACAACGATACAGTAAGTTGCACGGAACTCAACAGAGGTGGGTAAGGGAACATGCTTTTGAATACTTTCCAGTTTCTGCTCAAGGATTCCGGAACTTGAAAATAAGGCCCATCAAGGAAATCCCGTGACCAAACGCACGGGTGCGAAAAGGAACCTCATCGTGTAGAAACATTGCACAGCTTCAAAAGGAATTAGGAAGTTCACCTCTCCTGCTGCTTACTTGGGAGAAGGAATTACCATGATGTTAGTTAAGCTATGACCAACGGGTGCGAAAAGGAACCTCATCGTGTAGAAACATTGCACAGCTTCAAAAGGAATTAGGAAGTTCACCTCTCCTGCTGCTTACTTGGGAGAAGGAATTACCATGATGTTAGTTAAGCTATGACCAACTGTTCTGATCACACGTTCTCTTTGACAACCTTGACGACCCTACTGAGTGCTTGTACGGAATGAAGTTTATGCCTGCAAAAGATGCACAACTGTGACGGCGAATTGGTCATAATGGCAAGATGCCCTCGGTGACATGGTTGAGACTGCACACATCATTAGCTTAGCCAACACAGGTAAGAACGCAGACGCGAAGACAAACGCGAGCGTTCTCCAAGAACTATTCCAATTCTGGGAGCGCAAGTAAACTATTGTTGAGGTTAAAAATGCAGTTTCTTGGTTGAAGTCGGAACCAAATGACATTGAGCAACTTGAAGGTTGGCATCAAATCCATCTGCATGAAGAACTGAATGTCTTTCACGAAGGCTTCCCCTCTAGAGAATAAAGACTAACAATACCAGGAGAACCAAAGGAGGGAATCAAATTCAGAAGATTATTACAGGGAACAAATGTGTGGCAAACTTGGGTTCACGATCAAAGAAGTCACGAGTCTGAGCGTATTGTCTGTGCATGTCTTCCACGAGTGGAAAGACTAAAACACTATGCACATGTCGCACACAGGGGAGGCATTCGACCACTCAACATTCAAGTTCCGCACCTGTGAGGTAGACGTGATCTTGTGCTCATCAATGATGCAGATACGTTTAGCAACAACAGGTGAGTAACTCTTGTATTGGCACCGAGGCACTGTCGCCCGCTAAACTTGGTGCTCAACACTGATCAGCAGTTTGCGATACGCCCGACTCCATACTCTTGACATTTCGGAGTAATAACTGCATTTACTAATGAAAAGATGAGACTTATTTTGACCAAGCGTCTCTTCCAATGCAATTATTCACCTGTAATCTGGTTTTGTGGGTTCACATCCCCCCAATACGGTGCCTGCAAATGCCCCACCAATGCAACTGGAGTTGAAGTTCATTCGGTGACCTGTTTTGCGTTGTAAGATTGCTGACCTTACGCCTACCTGAAACCCAGAGGTGCATCACCGCACGATACTCACCAAGACGATGAACCAACACATGATAGGTAATCCCAAAAGGATTAGCCTGATGGCACAAAGACCGTACCATATCACGTTGTTGAACAATGGCCTGCTTTACCTGACTCTCAAAGAAACTAAAGGCTCGCCCTTGTTTGACAGAGACATTAAAGGCACGCGCGCACATCATCTTCCTTTGTCACTGAAAGATGAACACGACAAACAACCCAGTGGAATTGTCAGAAAACAAACAAACAAACAAATAGTGGGTGTCATTCAAACGCATAGGAAGAACATAAAAGCTCGCGTTGTTGTCCGAAACACAAACACTGTCTCTCTCACACACTTGACTAGAATTACAAACATGGTGAATTCGCAAGAAAATCAAACTCTGACCCCCTTCCTCTTTTGTCACCATAATCGTAGGCACGACACATGAAACAAATCGGAATTCTCCAGAAACCGTTGTGGGTATCCTTCAGAATCGAAAGAAGGCATAAGAACCAACATTGGGAGAGAACAAAGGTAAAAAGAAACTTACGTTCCACAGATTCCCCCTGCATTCTCAGAGGATGTCGTCGCGAACGGCAACGGACGAGCGGTAGCTGGCGGCCGCGAAGCCAGACGCCCGTACCCCGCCGCTCCCGGCGACTGTCGAAATCGTACCGAGTGGATCCGGGTGAAGAGTCTGGCCCTCGGAACACGCGACACGAGATGACAATGTGGTATGAAGGATTTTTGTGGGTGTGGCACTGCAGGAAAAGGCGGTCTTTTGAGTTGGCGAGGGATTGGGCATAACAAGCGTGGGAAGAGAAGGGAAAGAGGGAACTTACGCGCAGGACGAAGTTGGGGTTCCCAGTGAGGAGCACGCCATCGCGGTCTCTCTCCCTCTCTTGCCCCCGGCGTAGATGACGACGCGATGATCCCGGTTCGGACGGGGGCTTAGGGAGGGATCTCGTGAAACCACTGACGGTCGCGGGCGCCGGTAATAGGCATGAATACCGACGTGCGACCCGCATGTCCGAAAAAGCAGGTTTACACGACGGACAGAGCGCAAAATCGGGTTTCACTGGCGGGCGGCGCGTCACAATAGATGACCGCCGCTGAAAACGGACTTCTCTGAGGGTCGCGCCCGTCAGTATTGCCTCCCCACGACCTTCAACGGTTCCCCTGCTTGCACAACCAAATTTGTAAGGCCGACTCTCTGGTTCTATGTAATACACACGCACATTTGTGTATAGATCTTATGGCCGTGGACCTGCAAAATCTCTAGAGCGTCCTCTCCACACATATGTATGCAACCCCTACTACTTTGTTGGCGTTTACTTCGACAGTCATCTTCATACAAACACGGTCGATCGGGAAGCCCTGAGACAGGTTGCTTTCATGGGTCTGAAGTTGGCCGTAGATACATCTCCTTAATTGCCGGATAACAGCTGCAAGGCACATGGAAGATATATCATTGACAGGTAAATAACTGAAGTTCAGTAAGCCCAACTGCTGCTCCGTATTGGCGGTTGAGAAGATGCAGCAGATCTGTGTCAAGAGGTACGTGATACATCAGAGAGAGGCATGAACGGAGACGACATGTTGCTCATAAGGCTGTGGCTCCGGGAACCAGAGAAGCATACAAGACTTGATCACTTGCGAATAGTGTCCTCCATTGTTGGATATACCGCAGTTATGCAAAGGGTGATGGCTTTCGTGACAACGATACAGTAAGTTGCACGGAACTCAACAGAGGTGGGTAAGGGAACATGCTTTTGAATACTTTCCAGTTTCTGCTCAAGGATTCCGGAACTTGAAAATAAGGCCCATCAAGGAAATCCCGTGACCAAACGCACGGGTGCGAAAAGGAACCTCATCGTGTAGAAACATTGCACAGCTTCAAAAGGAATTAGGAAGTTCACCTCTCCTGCTGCTTACTTGGGAGAAGGAATTACCATGATGTTAGTTAAGCTATGACCAACGGGTGCGAAAAGGAACCTCATCGTGTAGAAACATTGCACAGCTTCAAAAGGAATTAGGAAGTTCACCTCTCCTGCTGCTTACTTGGGAGAAGGAATTACCATGATGTTAGTTAAGCTATGACCAACTGTTCTGATCACACGTTCTCTTTGACAACCTTGACGACCCTACTGAGTGCTTGTACGGAATGAAGTTTATGCCTGCAAAAGATGCACAACTGTGACGGCGAATTGGTCATAATGGCAAGATGCCCTCGGTGACATGGTTGAGACTGCACACATCATTAGCTTAGCCAACACAGGTAAGAACGCAGACGCGAAGACAAACGCGAGCGTTCTCCAAGAACTATTCCAATTCTGGGAGCGCAAGTAAACTATTGTTGAGGTTAAAAATGCAGTTTCTTGGTTGAAGTCGGAACCAAATGACATTGAGCAACTTGAAGGTTGGCATCAAATCCATCTGCATGAAGAACTGAATGTCTTTCACGAAGGCTTCCCCTCTAGAGAATAAAGACTAACAATACCAGGAGAACCAAAGGAGGGAATCAAATTCAGAAGATTATTACAGGGAACAAATGTGTGGCAAACTTGGGTTCACGATCAAAGAAGTCACGAGTCTGAGCGTATTGTCTGTGCATGTCTTCCACGAGTGGAAAGACTAAAACACTATGCACATGTCGCACACAGGGGAGGCATTCGACCACTCAACATTCAAGTTCCGCACCTGTGAGGTAGACGTGATCTTGTGCTCATCAATGATGCAGATACGTTTAGCAACAACAGGTGAGTAACTCTTGTATTGGCACCGAGGCACTGTCGCCCGCTAAACTTGGTGCTCAACACTGATCAGCAGTTTGCGATACGCCCGACTCCATACTCTTGACATTTCGGAGTAATAACTGCATTTACTAATGAAAAGATGAGACTTATTTTGACCAAGCGTCTCTTCCAATGCAATTATTCACCTGTAATCTGGTTTTGTGGGTTCACATCCCCCCAATACGGTGCCTGCAAATGCCCCACCAATGCAACTGGAGTTGAAGTTCATTCGGTGACCTGTTTTGCGTTGTAAGATTGCTGACCTTACGCCTACCTGAAACCCAGAGGTGCATCACCGCACGATACTCACCAAGACGATGAACCAACACATGATAGGTAATCCCAAAAGGATTAGCCTGATGGCACAAAGACCGTACCATATCACGTTGTTGAACAATGGCCTGCTTTACCTGACTCTCAAAGAAACTAAAGGCTCGCCCTTGTTTGACAGAGACATTAAAGGCACGCGCGCACATCATCTTCCTTTGTCACTGAAAGATGAACACGACAAACAACCCAGTGGAATTGTCAGAAAACAAACAAACAAACAAATAGTGGGTGTCATTCAAACGCATAGGAAGAACATAAAAGCTCGCGTTGTTGTCCGAAACACAAACACTGTCTCTCTCACACACTTGACTAGAATTACAAACATGGTGAATTCGCAAGAAAATCAAACTCTGACCCCCTTCCTCTTTTGTCACCATAATCGTAGGCACGACACATGAAACAAATCGGAATTCTCCAGAAACCGTTGTGGGTATCCTTCAGAATCGAAAGAAGGCATAAGAACCAACATTGGGAGAGAACAAAGGTAAAAAGAAACTTACGTTCCACAGATTCCCCCTGCATTCTCAGAGGATGTCGTCGCGAACGGCAACGGACGAGCGGTAGCTGGCGGCCGCGAAGCCAGACGCCCGTACCCCGCCGCTCCCGGCGACTGTCGAAATCGTACCGAGTGGATCCGGGTGAAGAGTCTGGCCCTCGGAACACGCGACACGAGATGACAATGTGGTATGAAGGATTTTTGTGGGTGTGGCACTGCAGGAAAAGGCGGTCTTTTGAGTTGGCGAGGGATTGGGCATAACAAGCGTGGGAAGAGAAGGGAAAGAGGGAACTTACGCGCAGGACGAAGTTGGGGTTCCCAGTGAGGAGCACGCCATCGCGGTCTCTCTCCCTCTCTTGCCCCCGGCGTAGATGACGACGCGATGATCCCGGTTCGGACGGGGGCTTAGGGAGGGATCTCGTGAAACCACTGACGGTCGCGGGCGCCGGTAATAGGCATGAATACCGACGTGCGACCCGCATGTCCGAAAAAGCAGGTTTACACGACGGACAGAGCGCAAAATCGGGTTTCACTGGCGGGCGGCGCGTCACAATAGATGACCGCCGCTGAAAACGGACTTCTCTGAGGGTCGCGCCCGTCAGTATTGCCTCCCCACGACCTTCAACGGTTCCCCTGCTTGCACAACCAAATTTGTAAGGCCGACTCTCTGGTTCTATGTAATACACACGCACATTTGTGTATAGATCTTATGGCCGTGGACCTGCAAAATCTCTAGAGCGTCCTCTCCACACATATGTATGCAACCCCTACTACTTTGTTGGCGTTTACTTCGACAGTCATCTTCATACAAACACGGTCGATCGGGAAGCCCTGAGACAGGTTGCTTTCATGGGTCTGAAGTTGGCCGTAGATACATCTCCTTAATTGCCGGATAACAGCTGCAAGGCACATGGAAGATATATCATTGACAGGTAAATAACTGAAGTTCAGTAAGCCCAACTGCTGCTCCGTATTGGCGGTTGAGAAGATGCAGCAGATCTGTGTCAAGAGGTACGTGATACATCAGAGAGAGGCATGAACGGAGACGACATGTTGCTCATAAGGCTGTGGCTCCGGGAACCAGAGAAGCATACAAGACTTGATCACTTGCGAATAGTCCTCCATTGTTGGATATACCGCAGTTATGCAAAGGGTGATGGCTTTCGTGACAACGATACAGTAAGTTGCACGGAACTCAACAGAGGTGGGTAAGGGAACATGCTTTTGAATACTTTCCAGTTTCTGCTCAAGGATTCCGGAACTTGAAAATAAGGCCCATCAAGGAAATCCCGTGACCAAACGCACGGGTGCGAAAAGGAACCTCATCGTGTAGAAACATTGCACAGCTTCAAAAGGAATTAGGAAGTTCACCTCTCCTGCTGCTTACTTGGGAGAAGGAATTACCATGATGTTAGTTAAGCTATGACCAACGGGTGCGAAAAGGAACCTCATCGTGTAGAAACATTGCACAGCTTCAAAAGGAATTAGGAAGTTCACCTCTCCTGCTGCTTACTTGGGAGAAGGAATTACCATGATGTTAGTTAAGCTATGACCAACTGTTCTGATCACACGTTCTCTTTGACAACCTTGACGACCCTACTGAGTGCTTGTACGGAATGAAGTTTATGCCTGCAAAAGATGCACAACTGTGACGGCGAATTGGTCATAATGGCAAGATGCCCTCGGTGACATGGTTGAGACTGCACACATCATTAGCTTAGCCAACACAGGTAAGAACGCAGACGCGAAGACAAACGCGAGCGTTCTCCAAGAACTATTCCAATTCTGGGAGCGCAAGTAAACTATTGTTGAGGTTAAAAATGCAGTTTCTTGGTTGAAGTCGGAACCAAATGACATTGAGCAACTTGAAGGTTGGCATCAAATCCATCTGCATGAAGAACTGAATGTCTTTCACGAAGGCTTCCCCTCTAGAGAATAAAGACTAACAATACCAGGAGAACCAAAGGAGGGAATCAAATTCAGAAGATTATTACAGGGAACAAATGTGTGGCAAACTTGGGTTCACGATCAAAGAAGTCACGAGTCTGAGCGTATTGTCTGTGCATGTCTTCCACGAGTGGAAAGACTAAAACACTATGCACATGTCGCACACAGGGGAGGCATTCGACCACTCAACATTCAAGTTCCGCACCTGTGAGGTAGACGTGATCTTGTGCTCATCAATGATGCAGATACGTTTAGCAACAACAGGTGAGTAACTCTTGTATTGGCACCGAGGCACTGTCGCCCGCTAAACTTGGTGCTCAACACTGATCAGCAGTTTGCGATACGCCCGACTCCATACTCTTGACATTTCGGAGTAATAACTGCATTTACTAATGAAAAGATGAGACTTATTTTGACCAAGCGTCTCTTCCAATGCAATTATTCACCTGTAATCTGGTTTTGTGGGTTCACATCCCCCCAATACGGTGCCTGCAAATGCCCCACCAATGCAACTGGAGTTGAAGTTCATTCGGTGACCTGTTTTGCGTTGTAAGATTGCTGACCTTACGCCTACCTGAAACCCAGAGGTGCATCACCGCACGATACTCACCAAGACGATGAACCAACACATGATAGGTAATCCCAAAAGGATTAGCCTGATGGCACAAAGACCGTACCATATCACGTTGTTGAACAATGGCCTGCTTTACCTGACTCTCAAAGAAACTAAAGGCTCGCCCTTGTTTGACAGAGACATTAAAGGCACGCGCGCACATCATCTTCCTTTGTCACTGAAAGATGAACACGACAAACAACCCAGTGGAATTGTCAGAAAACAAACAAACAAACAAATAGTGGGTGTCATTCAAACGCATAGGAAGAACATAAAAGCTCGCGTTGTTGTCCGAAACACAAACACTGTCTCTCTCACACACTTGACTAGAATTACAAACATGGTGAATTCGCAAGAAAATCAAACTCTGACCCCCTTCCTCTTTTGTCACCATAATCGTAGGCACGACACATGAAACAAATCGGAATTCTCCAGAAACCGTTGTGGGTATCCTTCAGAATCGAAAGAAGGCATAAGAACCAACATTGGGAGAGAACAAAGGTAAAAAGAAACTTACGTTCCACAGATTCCCCCTGCATTCTCAGAGGATGTCGTCGCGAACGGCAACGGACGAGCGGTAGCTGGCGGCCGCGAAGCCAGACGCCCGTACCCCGCCGCTCCCGGCGACTGTCGAAATCGTACCGAGTGGATCCGGGTGAAGAGTCTGGCCCTCGGAACACGCGACACGAGATGACAATGTGGTATGAAGGATTTTTGTGGGTGTGGCACTGCAGGAAAAGGCGGTCTTTTGAGTTGGCGAGGGATTGGGCATAACAAGCGTGGGAAGAGAAGGGAAAGAGGGAACTTACGCGCAGGACGAAGTTGGGGTTCCCAGTGAGGAGCACGCCATCGCGGTCTCTCTCCCTCTCTTGCCCCCGGCGTAGATGACGACGCGATGATCCCGGTTCGGACGGGGGCTTAGGGAGGGATCTCGTGAAACCACTGACGGTCGCGGGCGCCGGTAATAGGCATGAATACCGACGTGCGACCCGCATGTCCGAAAAAGCAGGTTTACACGACGGACAGAGCGCAAAATCGGGTTTCACTGGCGGGCGGCGCGTCACAATAGATGACCGCCGCTGAAAACGGACTTCTCTGAGGGTCGCGCCCGTCAGTATTGCCTCCCCACGACCTTCAACGGTTCCCCTGCTTGCACAACCAAATTTGTAAGGCCGACTCTCTGGTTCTATGTAATACACACGCACATTTGTGTATAGATCTTATGGCCGTGGACCTGCAAAATCTCTAGAGCGTCCTCTCCACACATATGTATGCAACCCCTACTACTTTGTTGGCGTTTACTTCGACAGTCATCTTCATACAAACACGGTCGATCGGGAAGCCCTGAGACAGGTTGCTTTCATGGGTCTGAAGTTGGCCGTAGATACATCTCCTTAATTGCCGGATAACAGCTGCAAGGCACATGGAAGATATATCATTGACAGGTAAATAACTGAAGTTCAGTAAGCCCAACTGCTGCTCCGTATTGGCGGTTGAGAAGATGCAGCAGATCTGTGTCAAGAGGTACGTGATACATCAGAGAGAGGCATGAACGGAGACGACATGTTGCTCATAAGGCTGTGGCTCCGGGAACCAGAGAAGCATACAAGACTTGATCACTTGCGAATAGTCCTCCATTGTTGGATATACCGCAGTTATGCAAAGGGTGATGGCTTTCGTGACAACGATACAGTAAGTTGCACGGAACTCAACAGAGGTGGGTAAGGGAACATGCTTTTGAATACTTTCCAGTTTCTGCTCAAGGATTCCGGAACTTGAAAATAAGGCCCATCAAGGAAATCCCGTGACCAAACGCACGGGTGCGAAAAGGAACCTCATCGTGTAGAAACATTGCACAGCTTCAAAAGGAATTAGGAAGTTCACCTCTCCTGCTGCTTACTTGGGAGAAGGAATTACCATGATGTTAGTTAAGCTATGACCAACGGGTGCGAAAAGGAACCTCATCGTGTAGAAACATTGCACAGCTTCAAAAGGAATTAGGAAGTTCACCTCTCCTGCTGCTTACTTGGGAGAAGGAATTACCATGATGTTAGTTAAGCTATGACCAACTGTTCTGATCACACGTTCTCTTTGACAACCTTGACGACCCTACTGAGTGCTTGTACGGAATGAAGTTTATGCCTGCAAAAGATGCACAACTGTGACGGCGAATTGGTCATAATGGCAAGATGCCCTCGGTGACATGGTTGAGACTGCACACATCATTAGCTTAGCCAACACAGGTAAGAACGCAGACGCGAAGACAAACGCGAGCGTTCTCCAAGAACTATTCCAATTCTGGGAGCGCAAGTAAACTATTGTTGAGGTTAAAAATGCAGTTTCTTGGTTGAAGTCGGAACCAAATGACATTGAGCAACTTGAAGGTTGGCATCAAATCCATCTGCATGAAGAACTGAATGTCTTTCACGAAGGCTTCCCCTCTAGAGAATAAAGACTAACAATACCAGGAGAACCAAAGGAGGGAATCAAATTCAGAAGATTATTACAGGGAACAAATGTGTGGCAAACTTGGGTTCACGATCAAAGAAGTCACGAGTCTGAGCGTATTGTCTGTGCATGTCTTCCACGAGTGGAAAGACTAAAACACTATGCACATGTCGCACACAGGGGAGGCATTCGACCACTCAACATTCAAGTTCCGCACCTGTGAGGTAGACGTGATCTTGTGCTCATCAATGATGCAGATACGTTTAGCAACAACAGGTGAGTAACTCTTGTATTGGCACCGAGGCACTGTCGCCCGCTAAACTTGGTGCTCAACACTGATCAGCAGTTTGCGATACGCCCGACTCCATACTCTTGACATTTCGGAGTAATAACTGCATTTACTAATGAAAAGATGAGACTTATTTTGACCAAGCGTCTCTTCCAATGCAATTATTCACCTGTAATCTGGTTTTGTGGGTTCACATCCCCCCAATACGGTGCCTGCAAATGCCCCACCAATGCAACTGGAGTTGAAGTTCATTCGGTGACCTGTTTTGCGTTGTAAGATTGCTGACCTTACGCCTACCTGAAACCCAGAGGTGCATCACCGCACGATACTCACCAAGACGATGAACCAACACATGATAGGTAATCCCAAAAGGATTAGCCTGATGGCACAAAGACCGTACCATATCACGTTGTTGAACAATGGCCTGCTTTACCTGACTCTCAAAGAAACTAAAGGCTCGCCCTTGTTTGACAGAGACATTAAAGGCACGCGCGCACATCATCTTCCTTTGTCACTGAAAGATGAACACGACAAACAACCCAGTGGAATTGTCAGAAAACAAACAAACAAACAAATAGTGGGTGTCATTCAAACGCATAGGAAGAACATAAAAGCTCGCGTTGTTGTCCGAAACACAAACACTGTCTCTCTCACACACTTGACTAGAATTACAAACATGGTGAATTCGCAAGAAAATCAAACTCTGACCCCCTTCCTCTTTTGTCACCATAATCGTAGGCACGACACATGAAACAAATCGGAATTCTCCAGAAACCGTTGTGGGTATCCTTCAGAATCGAAAGAAGGCATAAGAACCAACATTGGGAGAGAACAAAGGTAAAAAGAAACTTACGTTCCACAGATTCCCCCTGCATTCTCAGAGGATGTCGTCGCGAACGGCAACGGACGAGCGGTAGCTGGCGGCCGCGAAGCCAGACGCCCGTACCCCGCCGCTCCCGGCGACTGTCGAAATCGTACCGAGTGGATCCGGGTGAAGAGTCTGGCCCTCGGAACACGCGACACGAGATGACAATGTGGTATGAAGGATTTTTGTGGGTGTGGCACTGCAGGAAAAGGCGGTCTTTTGAGTTGGCGAGGGATTGGGCATAACAAGCGTGGGAAGAGAAGGGAAAGAGGGAACTTACGCGCAGGACGAAGTTGGGGTTCCCAGTGAGGAGCACGCCATCGCGGTCTCTCTCCCTCTCTTGCCCCCGGCGTAGATGACGACGCGATGATCCCGGTTCGGACGGGGGCTTAGGGAGGGATCTCGTGAAACCACTGACGGTCGCGGGCGCCGGTAATAGGCATGAATACCGACGTGCGACCCGCATGTCCGAAAAAGCAGGTTTACACGACGGACAGAGCGCAAAATCGGGTTTCACTGGCGGGCGGCGCGTCACAATAGATGACCGCCGCTGAAAACGGACTTCTCTGAGGGTCGCGCCCGTCAGTATTGCCTCCCCACGACCTTCAACGGTTCCCCTGCTTGCACAACCAAATTTGTAAGGCCGACTCTCTGGTTCTATGTAATACACACGCACATTTGTGTATAGATCTTATGGCCGTGGACCTGCAAAATCTCTAGAGCGTCCTCTCCACACATATGTATGCAACCCCTACTACTTTGTTGGCGTTTACTTCGACAGTCATCTTCATACAAACACGGTCGATCGGGAAGCCCTGAGACAGGTTGCTTTCATGGGTCTGAAGTTGGCCGTAGATACATCTCCTTAATTGCCGGATAACAGCTGCAAGGCACATGGAAGATATATCATTGACAGGTAAATAACTGAAGTTCAGTAAGCCCAACTGCTGCTCCGTATTGGCGGTTGAGAAGATGCAGCAGATCTGTGTCAAGAGGTACGTGATACATCAGAGAGAGGCATGAACGGAGACGACATGTTGCTCATAAGGCTGTGGCTCCGGGAACCAGAGAAGCATACAAGACTTGATCACTTGCGAATAGTCCTCCATTGTTGGATATACCGCAGTTATGCAAAGGGTGATGGCTTTCGTGACAACGATACAGTAAGTTGCACGGAACTCAACAGAGGTGGGTAAGGGAACATGCTTTTGAATACTTTCCAGTTTCTGCTCAAGGATTCCGGAACTTGAAAATAAGGCCCATCAAGGAAATCCCGTGACCAAACGCACGGGTGCGAAAAGGAACCTCATCGTGTAGAAACATTGCACAGCTTCAAAAGGAATTAGGAAGTTCACCTCTCCTGCTGCTTACTTGGGAGAAGGAATTACCATGATGTTAGTTAAGCTATGACCAACGGGTGCGAAAAGGAACCTCATCGTGTAGAAACATTGCACAGCTTCAAAAGGAATTAGGAAGTTCACCTCTCCTGCTGCTTACTTGGGAGAAGGAATTACCATGATGTTAGTTAAGCTATGACCAACTGTTCTGATCACACGTTCTCTTTGACAACCTTGACGACCCTACTGAGTGCTTGTACGGAATGAAGTTTATGCCTGCAAAAGATGCACAACTGTGACGGCGAATTGGTCATAATGGCAAGATGCCCTCGGTGACATGGTTGAGACTGCACACATCATTAGCTTAGCCAACACAGGTAAGAACGCAGACGCGAAGACAAACGCGAGCGTTCTCCAAGAACTATTCCAATTCTGGGAGCGCAAGTAAACTATTGTTGAGGTTAAAAATGCAGTTTCTTGGTTGAAGTCGGAACCAAATGACATTGAGCAACTTGAAGGTTGGCATCAAATCCATCTGCATGAAGAACTGAATGTCTTTCACGAAGGCTTCCCCTCTAGAGAATAAAGACTAACAATACCAGGAGAACCAAAGGAGGGAATCAAATTCAGAAGATTATTACAGGGAACAAATGTGTGGCAAACTTGGGTTCACGATCAAAGAAGTCACGAGTCTGAGCGTATTGTCTGTGCATGTCTTCCACGAGTGGAAAGACTAAAACACTATGCACATGTCGCACACAGGGGAGGCATTCGACCACTCAACATTCAAGTTCCGCACCTGTGAGGTAGACGTGATCTTGTGCTCATCAATGATGCAGATACGTTTAGCAACAACAGGTGAGTAACTCTTGTATTGGCACCGAGGCACTGTCGCCCGCTAAACTTGGTGCTCAACACTGATCAGCAGTTTGCGATACGCCCGACTCCATACTCTTGACATTTCGGAGTAATAACTGCATTTACTAATGAAAAGATGAGACTTATTTTGACCAAGCGTCTCTTCCAATGCAATTATTCACCTGTAATCTGGTTTTGTGGGTTCACATCCCCCAATACGGTGCCTGCAAATGCCCCACCAATGCAACTGGAGTTGAAGTTCATTCGGTGACCTGTTTTGCGTTGTAAGATTGCTGACCTTACGCCTACCTGAAACCCAGAGGTGCATCACCGCACGATACTCACCAAGACGATGAACCAACACATGATAGGTAATCCCAAAAGGATTAGCCTGATGGCACAAAGACCGTACCATATCACGTTGTTGAACAATGGCCTGCTTTACCTGACTCTCAAAGAAACTAAAGGCTCGCCCTTGTTTGACAGAGACATTAAAGGCACGCGCGCACATCATCTTCCTTTGTCACTGAAAGATGAACACGACAAACAACCCAGTGGAATTGTCAGAAAACAAACAAACAAACAAATAGTGGGTGTCATTCAAACGCATAGGAAGAACATAAAAGCTCGCGTTGTTGTCCGAAACACAAACACTGTCTCTCTCACACACTTGACTAGAATTACAAACATGGTGAATTCGCAAGAAAATCAAACTCTGACCCCCTTCCTCTTTTGTCACCATAATCGTAGGCACGACACATGAAACAAATCGGAATTCTCCAGAAACCGTTGTGGGTATCCTTCAGAATCGAAAGAAGGCATAAGAACCAACATTGGGAGAGAACAAAGGTAAAAAGAAACTTACGTTCCACAGATTCCCCCTGCATTCTCAGAGGATGTCGTCGCGAACGGCAACGGACGAGCGGTAGCTGGCGGCCGCGAAGCCAGACGCCCGTACCCCGCCGCTCCCGGCGACTGTCGAAATCGTACCGAGTGGATCCGGGTGAAGAGTCTGGCCCTCGGAACACGCGACACGAGATGACAATGTGGTATGAAGGATTTTTGTGGGTGTGGCACTGCAGGAAAAGGCGGTCTTTTGAGTTGGCGAGGGATTGGGCATAACAAGCGTGGGAAGAGAAGGGAAAGAGGGAACTTACGCGCAGGACGAAGTTGGGGTTCCCAGTGAGGAGCACGCCATCGCGGTCTCTCTCCCTCTCTTGCCCCCGGCGTAGATGACGACGCGATGATCCCGGTTCGGACGGGGGCTTAGGGAGGGATCTCGTGAAACCACTGACGGTCGCGGGCGCCGGTAATAGGCATGAATACCGACGTGCGACCCGCATGTCCGAAAAAGCAGGTTTACACGACGGACAGAGCGCAAAATCGGGTTTCACTGGCGGGCGGCGCGTCACAATAGATGACCGCCGCTGAAAACGGACTTCTCTGAGGGTCGCGCCCGTCAGTATTGCCTCCCCACGACCTTCAACGGTTCCCCTGCTTGCACAACCAAATTTGTAAGGCCGACTCTCTGGTTCTATGTAATACACACGCACATTTGTGTATAGATCTTATGGCCGTGGACCTGCAAAATCTCTAGAGCGTCCTCTCCACACATATGTATGCAACCCCTACTACTTTGTTGGCGTTTACTTCGACAGTCATCTTCATACAAACACGGTCGATCGGGAAGCCCTGAGACAGGTTGCTTTCATGGGTCTGAAGTTGGCCGTAGATACATCTCCTTAATTGCCGGATAACAGCTGCAAGGCACATGGAAGATATATCATTGACAGGTAAATAACTGAAGTTCAGTAAGCCCAACTGCTGCTCCGTATTGGCGGTTGAGAAGATGCAGCAGATCTGTGTCAAGAGGTACGTGATACATCAGAGAGAGGCATGAACGGAGACGACATGTTGCTCATAAGGCTGTGGCTCCGGGAACCAGAGAAGCATACAAGACTTGATCACTTGCGAATAGTCCTCCATTGTTGGATATACCGCAGTTATGCAAAGGGTGATGGCTTTCGTGACAACGATACAGTAAGTTGCACGGAACTCAACAGAGGTGGGTAAGGGAACATGCTTTTGAATACTTTCCAGTTTCTGCTCAAGGATTCCGGAACTTGAAAATAAGGCCCATCAAGGAAATCCCGTGACCAAACGCACGGGTGCGAAAAGGAACCTCATCGTGTAGAAACATTGCACAGCTTCAAAAGGAATTAGGAAGTTCACCTCTCCTGCTGCTTACTTGGGAGAAGGAATTACCATGATGTTAGTTAAGCTATGACCAACGGGTGCGAAAAGGAACCTCATCGTGTAGAAACATTGCACAGCTTCAAAAGGAATTAGGAAGTTCACCTCTCCTGCTGCTTACTTGGGAGAAGGAATTACCATGATGTTAGTTAAGCTATGACCAACTGTTCTGATCACACGTTCTCTTTGACAACCTTGACGACCCTACTGAGTGCTTGTACGGAATGAAGTTTATGCCTGCAAAAGATGCACAACTGTGACGGCGAATTGGTCATAATGGCAAGATGCCCTCGGTGACATGGTTGAGACTGCACACATCATTAGCTTAGCCAACACAGGTAAGAACGCAGACGCGAAGACAAACGCGAGCGTTCTCCAAGAACTATTCCAATTCTGGGAGCGCAAGTAAACTATTGTTGAGGTTAAAAATGCAGTTTCTTGGTTGAAGTCGGAACCAAATGACATTGAGCAACTTGAAGGTTGGCATCAAATCCATCTGCATGAAGAACTGAATGTCTTTCACGAAGGCTTCCCCTCTAGAGAATAAAGACTAACAATACCAGGAGAACCAAAGGAGGGAATCAAATTCAGAAGATTATTACAGGGAACAAATGTGTGGCAAACTTGGGTTCACGATCAAAGAAGTCACGAGTCTGAGCGTATTGTCTGTGCATGTCTTCCACGAGTGGAAAGACTAAAACACTATGCACATGTCGCACACAGGGGAGGCATTCGACCACTCAACATTCAAGTTCCGCACCTGTGAGGTAGACGTGATCTTGTGCTCATCAATGATGCAGATACGTTTAGCAACAACAGGTGAGTAACTCTTGTATTGGCACCGAGGCACTGTCGCCCGCTAAACTTGGTGCTCAACACTGATCAGCAGTTTGCGATACGCCCGACTCCATACTCTTGACATTTCGGAGTAATAACTGCATTTACTAATGAAAAGATGAGACTTATTTTGACCAAGCGTCTCTTCCAATGCAATTATTCACCTGTAATCTGGTTTTGTGGGTTCACATCCCCCCAATACGGTGCCTGCAAATGCCCCACCAATGCAACTGGAGTTGAAGTTCATTCGGTGACCTGTTTTGCGTTGTAAGATTGCTGACCTTACGCCTACCTGAAACCCAGAGGTGCATCACCGCACGATACTCACCAAGACGATGAACCAACACATGATAGGTAATCCCAAAAGGATTAGCCTGATGGCACAAAGACCGTACCATATCACGTTGTTGAACAATGGCCTGCTTTACCTGACTCTCAAAGAAACTAAAGGCTCGCCCTTGTTTGACAGAGACATTAAAGGCACGCGCGCACATCATCTTCCTTTGTCACTGAAAGATGAACACGACAAACAACCCAGTGGAATTGTCAGAAAACAAACAAACAAACAAATAGTGGGTGTCATTCAAACGCATAGGAAGAACATAAAAGCTCGCGTTGTTGTCCGAAACACAAACACTGTCTCTCTCACACACTTGACTAGAATTACAAACATGGTGAATTCGCAAGAAAATCAAACTCTGACCCCCTTCCTCTTTTGTCACCATAATCGTAGGCACGACACATGAAACAAATCGGAATTCTCCAGAAACCGTTGTGGGTATCCTTCAGAATCGAAAGAAGGCATAAGAACCAACATTGGGAGAGAACAAAGGTAAAAAGAAACTTACGTTCCACAGATTCCCCCTGCATTCTCAGAGGATGTCGTCGCGAACGGCAACGGACGAGCGGTAGCTGGCGGCCGCGAAGCCAGACGCCCGTACCCCGCCGCTCCCGGCGACTGTCGAAATCGTACCGAGTGGATCCGGGTGAAGAGTCTGGCCCTCGGAACACGCGACACGAGATGACAATGTGGTATGAAGGATTTTTGTGGGTGTGGCACTGCAGGAAAAGGCGGTCTTTTGAGTTGGCGAGGGATTGGGCATAACAAGCGTGGGAAGAGAAGGGAAAGAGGGAACTTACGCGCAGGACGAAGTTGGGGTTCCCAGTGAGGAGCACGCCATCGCGGTCTCTCTCCCTCTCTTGCCCCCGCGTAGATGACGACGCGATGATCCCGGTTCGGACGGGGGCTTAGGGAGGGATCTCGTGAAACCACTGACGGTCGCGGGCGCCGGTAATAGGCATGAATACCGACGTGCGACCCGCATGTCCGAAAAAGCAGGTTTACACGACGGACAGAGCGCAAAATCGGGTTTCACTGGCGGGCGGCGCGTCACAATAGATGACCGCCGCTGAAAACGGACTTCTCTGAGGGTCGCGCCCGTCAGTATTGCCTCCCCACGACCTTCAACGGTTCCCCTGCTTGCACAACCAAATTTGTAAGGCCGACTCTCTGGTTCTATGTAATACACACGCACATTTGTGTATAGATCTTATGGCCGTGGACCTGCAAAATCTCTAGAGCGTCCTCTCCACACATATGTATGCAACCCCTACTACTTTGTTGGCGTTTACTTCGACAGTCATCTTCATACAAACACGGTCGATCGGGAAGCCCTGAGACAGGTTGCTTTCATGGGTCTGAAGTTGGCCGTAGATACATCTCCTTAATTGCCGGATAACAGCTGCAAGGCACATGGAAGATATATCATTGACAGGTAAATAACTGAAGTTCAGTAAGCCCAACTGCTGCTCCGTATTGGCGGTTGAGAAGATGCAGCAGATCTGTGTCAAGAGGTACGTGATACATCAGAGAGAGGCATGAACGGAGACGACATGTTGCTCATAAGGCTGTGGCTCCGGGAACCAGAGAAGCATACAAGACTTGATCACTTGCGAATAGTCCTCCATTGTTGGATATACCGCAGTTATGCAAAGGGTGATGGCTTTCGTGACAACGATACAGTAAGTTGCACGGAACTCAACAGAGGTGGGTAAGGGAACATGCTTTTGAATACTTTCCAGTTTCTGCTCAAGGATTCCGGAACTTGAAAATAAGGCCCATCAAGGAAATCCCGTGACCAAACGCACGGGTGCGAAAAGGAACCTCATCGTGTAGAAACATTGCACAGCTTCAAAAGGAATTAGGAAGTTCACCTCTCCTGCTGCTTACTTGGGAGAAGGAATTACCATGATGTTAGTTAAGCTATGACCAACGGGTGCGAAAAGGAACCTCATCGTGTAGAAACATTGCACAGCTTCAAAAGGAATTAGGAAGTTCACCTCTCCTGCTGCTTACTTGGGAGAAGGAATTACCATGATGTTAGTTAAGCTATGACCAACTGTTCTGATCACACGTTCTCTTTGACAACCTTGACGACCCTACTGAGTGCTTGTACGGAATGAAGTTTATGCCTGCAAAAGATGCACAACTGTGACGGCGAATTGGTCATAATGGCAAGATGCCCTCGGTGACATGGTTGAGACTGCACACATCATTAGCTTAGCCAACACAGGTAAGAACGCAGACGCGAAGACAAACGCGAGCGTTCTCCAAGAACTATTCCAATTCTGGGAGCGCAAGTAAACTATTGTTGAGGTTAAAAATGCAGTTTCTTGGTTGAAGTCGGAACCAAATGACATTGAGCAACTTGAAGGTTGGCATCAAATCCATCTGCATGAAGAACTGAATGTCTTTCACGAAGGCTTCCCCTCTAGAGAATAAAGACTAACAATACCAGGAGAACCAAAGGAGGGAATCAAATTCAGAAGATTATTACAGGGAACAAATGTGTGGCAAACTTGGGTTCACGATCAAAGAAGTCACGAGTCTGAGCGTATTGTCTGTGCATGTCTTCCACGAGTGGAAAGACTAAAACACTATGCACATGTCGCACACAGGGGAGGCATTCGACCACTCAACATTCAAGTTCCGCACCTGTGAGGTAGACGTGATCTTGTGCTCATCAATGATGCAGATACGTTTAGCAACAACAGGTGAGTAACTCTTGTATTGGCACCGAGGCACTGTCGCCCGCTAAACTTGGTGCTCAACACTGATCAGCAGTTTGCGATACGCCCGACTCCATACTCTTGACATTTCGGAGTAATAACTGCATTTACTAATGAAAAGATGAGACTTATTTTGACCAAGCGTCTCTTCCAATGCAATTATTCACCTGTAATCTGGTTTTGTGGGTTCACATCCCCCCAATACGGTGCCTGCAAATGCCCCACCAATGCAACTGGAGTTGAAGTTCATTCGGTGACCTGTTTTGCGTTGTAAGATTGCTGACCTTACGCCTACCTGAAACCCAGAGGTGCATCACCGCACGATACTCACCAAGACGATGAACCAACACATGATAGGTAATCCCAAAAGGATTAGCCTGATGGCACAAAGACCGTACCATATCACGTTGTTGAACAATGGCCTGCTTTACCTGACTCTCAAAGAAACTAAAGGCTCGCCCTTGTTTGACAGAGACATTAAAGGCACGCGCGCACATCATCTTCCTTTGTCACTGAAAGATGAACACGACAAACAACCCAGTGGAATTGTCAGAAAACAAACAAACAAACAAATAGTGGGTGTCATTCAAACGCATAGGAAGAACATAAAAGCTCGCGTTGTTGTCCGAAACACAAACACTGTCTCTCTCACACACTTGACTAGAATTACAAACATGGTGAATTCGCAAGAAAATCAAACTCTGACCCCCTTCCTCTTTTGTCACCATAATCGTAGGCACGACACATGAAACAAATCGGAATTCTCCAGAAACCGTTGTGGGTATCCTTCAGAATCGAAAGAAGGCATAAGAACCAACATTGGGAGAGAACAAAGGTAAAAAGAAACTTACGTTCCACAGATTCCCCCTGCATTCTCAGAGGATGTCGTCGCGAACGGCAACGGACGAGCGGTAGCTGGCGGCCGCGAAGCCAGACGCCCGTACCCCGCCGCTCCCGGCGACTGTCGAAATCGTACCGAGTGGATCCGGGTGAAGAGTCTGGCCCTCGGAACACGCGACACGAGATGACAATGTGGTATGAAGGATTTTTGTGGGTGTGGCACTGCAGGAAAAGGCGGTCTTTTGAGTTGGCGAGGGATTGGGCATAACAAGCGTGGGAAGAGAAGGGAAAGAGGGAACTTACGCGCAGGACGAAGTTGGGGTTCCCAGTGAGGAGCACGCCATCGCGGTCTCTCTCCCTCTCTTGCCCCCGGCGTAGATGACGACGCGATGATCCCGGTTCGGACGGGGGCTTAGGGAGGGATCTCGTGAAACCACTGACGGTCGCGGGCGCCGGTAATAGGCATGAATACCGACGTGCGACCCGCATGTCCGAAAAAGCAGGTTTACACGACGGACAGAGCGCAAAATCGGGTTTCACTGGCGGGCGGCGCGTCACAATAGATGACCGCCGCTGAAAACGGACTTCTCTGAGGGTCGCGCCCGTCAGTATTGCCTCTCCATGACTCTGTTAACTTCGTATCTCTTAATATTGGAAGGGTGAAACAAAAATCATGTAGACTATTTCATATTTCTCTTTTTACACGTCATGTTTAGTGTTATTATTACCCTTCTTACGGTTGTGATAATCTCTTTTAGGGTGTTCTACCTTTTCATGGTGGAAGCACTTTACACATGAAATGAATCCCTACGATTTCTTGAATCTTTAACCTTTCTTTTTGTTAAATTTGTCATTTGGTTACTTTTGATGGCATAGAAATTAAAATTAGCACACATTGTATCTCCCAAAAAGAAATTTTAATTACCTAAGGTCAATTTTTCAGAGTGATGGAAGAATTGATAGAGATGTTACGCATAGAATTAATGCTGGTTGGTTAAAATGTAGAGGAGCATCAGGCATTCTTTGTGATAAGAAGATATTATTAAAGTTAAAAGGTAAATATTATAGAGCAGCAATTAGACCTGCCATATTTTATGATTCTGAATGTTTGGCAGTTAATCATCAATATGTACATTAGATGTCTATGACATAAATGAAGATGTTGAGATGGATGAGTGGTCATACAAGAAAAGACCATATACATAATGAGGTTATTAGAAACAAATTTGGAGTTGCACCAATAGAAGATGAAATGATGACCATAACCAGTACTCCAAGCACCTATGAGAGTCTCAAGTAGAAGGAGAGACAAGTCCACAGATAATGGGGAACACCCAAAACTGCTAGTCAGGACTAAGATCACTTGGAATACTAAGACGACTGTACCCCACGCAAAGGTAGAACCAACACTACAACCATTGCAATGGCAAGCAGAAAACTGATATAAACCATACCGTAGTAGCGAAGTTTCACATCACTAACAAGCAGTAATCTGAAATTTTGACATGTAAAAACCCTGAGAATGGTGATCCAGGGAAACATGATCATTCTCCATATGTACTTAGAATCATGTTAAAGCTTCTAAAGAATTGCTTTTGAAGAGAAAACAAAGAAAGCAACTGATAGGATATCAAGCGAGTTCACTTTCTACAGATCGATTGTCCTAAAAAGTAAATAAACCTTAATGTGTAGAATAAGAAATCTACTTGGCAGAACCATGTCAAGACATTTAATATCTTTTGTTACCCATATGATTGGAATTCTTGCAAGCTTCAAGAATGTAATTAACTTGAGGAAATTCTTTGAAAGCTGCAAGAACTCAATGTGCTCAAAGGCAATCGAATTTAAAGCAGTGGACAATCCACTTTTGCATGTTTGCTTCGGCAATCCATGGTCAAAACCTGTATTGGGTTCATGCACGAGGGCAATCCAGTTCAAACTCATGAGCGAAGCAACACCCTTAATTTAAGTTCAAATGTTACAGAAAATTGACGGTATCAAAACTGGTTGTATATACAAGTTAAGCTGCCTGCAGCTACAGCCTTATAGTGTACATTATTGTCACGACAACTAACAAAAAGACCGACCACCTTCTGTCAGTGGAAGTCATTCTAACTACAGAAAATAAAGTTTGTGAATCAAAGTTCTGTCGAGTGCTTCAGGCATATGCAGCACTCGGTAACTTTAAGTTCCTGAAACGAGGAACAAACTGGAAGTTGTGGTCAATCGCTCATGTGAACTTTTGAAATACTTGGAGAATCTGTGGGAATCTCCTTCAGAAGCTTTCCTGTTAATTGCTTGGCTGCATCATCAGCATGAAGTACATCATCAATCAAAGAAACAATATTGTATGCCAAAGTCTCCAAGACCCTTGAGTAACTCTCAAGGACTGCTTGACCAACGTCCTGCAAAATAAGAACGCATGAAAAATGTTGATAGGTACAGACACCATATTGGCAGATGCATCATCTACTACAGGTATAAAGATATTCTCCACATATTCTGATAGATGCGATAATGTATGTATACGATGAAGAATACAACCATGAGCAGCATGGTGCAGTACTGAACCAATAAAATACGCAAACGCAGAGACCCTTTTACCTTATTATACTGGATTTTGCAAGTGTCTAAACTTGTTTGAGACAATGCAGGACATCTCTGCCTCAGGCATAGAAGCAAGGTCTTAGCTCTATCTACGAGCATCTCCATTTTATCTCCATCAACCATGAAGTCTTTGACCAGATCCCAGGAAGATTTCGAGCAAATAAGACCACCCTTGCTTATCCATACATACATTGAAGCTTCAACTTTGTTGGCGATGTCCAGAGCATTGTGATCATTTGCCAAGTCAAGGCAATCAAGCATATAGTTAGGGGAGAACTGATCTGGGTTCCTGATGTACTTGTAAATTGTTTCACCCAAAGCGGCCTTCCCAGTCTGCAAAGAGTGTTTGGACATATAGAAAGAAGATCAAAAGAACCAATAAGAAGGTATGAAAAACTAAATTTGGAAAGTATTAAAAGAGGTAGAGGACAACGACAAAAGTGTTTAAAAGAAACAATAAAGAATAATCTAGCTTATTGTGAGTTAACTGCTAACATAACATATGATAAGGCTCTATAGAAACAAAGAATCCATGTAGCCGACACTGTCTAGTATGGGAAAAGCCTTAGTTGTTGTTGTTGTTTGTTGTTGTTCCCTTCTTAAGATGCTCATTTCTGTTACCAATTTCAGGAGGACGTCTTGGATAATAGTAGACTTGATCCTAAGGATAATGATAACAATATCCCAAGAAGAAGGAACATTGTTTAGTATGATTGAGATTTATATTGGGTTTGGGATAACGGTTTCAGTTATAGCTAAATGTGTGGCTATGATGAGCATATTGTTTACATGCTTAACTATATTCTGTGACTCTTTCATTCTATAAGAATTGTATTATTGCTGTAATAATTGGACATATAGTTCAATTGTGATATCATATTTAGCATAGACTGCATTAAATATTTCTTTTGGAGTCTTCCGGTCTTCGAAGACCCTAATATGGTTATCTTTCATATAGGCTATAGTATCATCCCTAAAAAAAGTTTTATAACTTCTATTTTCCTAAATTATTGCTTCTGCAGTGGGCTTAGTCCTGATTTCATATAGCATATCGTCAACACCCTCAAGTGTTAAGGATAGTGGGATACATCTTTTCAAAGTCCGAAAGTTTAATCTATTCAACTTTTGGGTTTTAGACAACTCAAAGAAACAAACTCTGGAATCCATTTTTGTTTTTAATATTTTGATAAATTCTCAAAAGAATGAGGGTCTAGCAACCAAGACAAAACAATCAAAAACACACAAATATTTTAATTAGCAGCTATTAAGCTGAAAAAGTAAAATCAACAATTAGTGCAAAACTTATATAACTTAATGCTAATCATGCACTAAACAACAATTTGACAAAAATCACTAATAATGCAAATAATATTTTGCACATGTCTATAAATAGATAAATATTTGAAGTATTAATCTGAAAATAATGCAGATTTTAGTACTATAATAATTGATGGGCAAACTATAATTTTATTAGTATGCACTAATCTACAATTTTAGAAAGTAAAGACTGATCAATTTGAACTTGAAAGAATATATTTATATAAGCATCACCTTTCTAGTACCTTTCTATAAAACTACAAAACCTTTGGATTAATTTATAATTTTTTTATCAAGATCATGATTTTTAAATTCAACAAGGGTATAAACGTAATTTTCGTAATGCTCTTTAGGCACACATATGTATGTAACGAATTCGGGCGCCGGTAATAGACAGGAATGCAATCCGCCCGTGAGAATAACCAGGTTTACACGACGGGCAAAACGCGAAACCGGGTTTCACCGACGGTCAGTGCGTCACAATAGATGTCCGCCGCTGAAAATCCTCAGTGGTCGTGCCCATCATTATTTCCTCCCCACGACTTTAAAAGGTTCCCCCAACTTGCACAACAAAAATTTACGCCCACTCTCTGGTTCTATATAATATACACACATTTGTGTATAGATCTTATGGCCATGGACCTGCAAAATCTCTAGAGCGTCCTCTCCACACATGTGCACCCCCTATTACTTTGATCGCGTTTACTTCTACTGTCATCTTCATACAAAGACGATCGGTCGGGAAGCCCAGAGAAGATTGCTTTCATGGGTCTGAAGTTGGCCCTAGATACATCTCCTTAATTGCCAGTTAACAACTGCAAGGTCATGGTATGTCCTAAGGACATGGAAGATATCATTGACAGGTAAATAATTCAAGTGACCTGCTCTTCAGTAAGCCCTACTGCTCCGTATTGGCGGTTGAGAAAATGCAGCAGATCTGTGTCAAGAGGTACGTGATACATCAGAGAGGCATGAACGGAGACAACATGTTGCTCAAAAGACTATGGCTCCGGGAACCAAAGAAGCATACAAGACTTGATTACTTGCGAATAGTCAGTCCTCCATTGTTGGATATACCGCAGTTATGCACAGGGTGATGCAACAGCCGCCTAAACTGAACTAGAGACCCATCAGCCCAATGTGCATCCATGCAAGTTTCTTTAGACGACACTGATGGTTTTTTGCAATTCACGAGGCCCAGGGGAACCCTTCTGGAGAAAAATTAAATGGAGACCTTTATTTCGTGAATTCATCTTGTACTGTGCCTTCCACTCATGCTGATACAGAAAAGTAGATCCTAAATCCCAATATTTCCCAGGAAGATCTTACAAGATAGAGAAAGACAGATAAAGCCCTCCGTCCCCTACAAAGTTTCAATACAAATGGTCATATTCATAATCTCTTTGCTCATTATCTCCATTTTTGAAGTCAAATAAGGTTAAATAAAAAAAAATCTTTTAAAGAGGGAAGTGATTTTTAAATATACTAATTATTACTTAATCTTTTGAGTTAAATACTTATATGACACAAGATAGCGCACAATGATGCTTAAATAATCTTTTATGCCAATTAAGATCCAAAACCAGGTTCATATACAATCTTTCAAGAAATTTTCTACTGAACTTCTAATGTCATAATGTAATTGCTAAGTTCATAATGGAGATCTGATAGACCCTTCCATAGATTTAGGTGGGCCAGATGGCGTCCGAACTCGGCAGTCAGAACCCTGACCAAGTCGGATCGATCATATTCAGAGTTAGACCAAGAAAATTTTTGTTTAGCCGATAATGAGCTAATATTTTGCAGGTCAAATTTAGACTCGGCCCAACTTCAGTTTGGATTTGGGTACAGGTTATATATCATATACAAAGAGATTAATAAGATGTAAAATAAACATTATTTGGTTTTATGAGATCCGACTAATCAGGGATTATTTGACAATATACAGTTTGTTGATGTCACTAAATATGTTTGGTTACGCAACTTTGCGATTCTTCCTATTGCAGATAATGGTCACTCCAATCCAGTGGATATAAATATTTGGGGAACTATTTGAAGGAAATGAGATGTAGTAATAGCAATTAAGCTAAGCTCACCAAGAAAGCCAATAAATACCATATTTCAATGGCTTTTACTTTTTCGGTACAACGGGTACGCCATAGCCAGATGCATGCATGCCCTTGGCATCGAACTCATATTATTTTAAAAATATAATTTTTTAAAGAATTCTCTTTAATTCGGAACCTATAGTTTGGAACAGAGCTTCTAGTTTCGGGCAGCAAGCGAACCGGGTGCTCCCTGGTTCTAGGTTGGCCCGGTTTGGAAATGGTATGTCGAAGTTAGGGCATAACCATCAGCTTTGCTTATGAGTATGATTAGATGGATTGGGTCAGATCCCAGATCCAAATCACATAAACTAATTCAAGGAGGTGCGTAGCAGTGATGAATTTGGAAACATAAAAAAAAAGTAATGTATGTGGCCATACCTCATATATTATAGGAAGTTTCCTACTGTTCAATTCAATATTCTAAGCCTTAATTTGATCTTGTATACAATATATCTTGAATTCTCTATAACGCGTATCTCCTACTATGTCAAAATCCCAAACAACAGCTGGCCTTGTCCTACTAACTATTTAAGCACCACAAATTGGTCTTCCATTGAAACTCCGATCCTCAAACACCATGGGCAACTACGTCTCCTGTGGTTGTTCATCCACCTCTCCTCGCCGGAGTTCGACCATCAAAGTCATCCTCAGCACCAACGGAGAGGAACTCGAGATCGAGGGCCAGGTCGATGCGGCCGAGTTGATGCTAGAGAACCCACAACATTTTGTGGTTGAATTGAAGTCGATGCAGATCGAGAAGAGGCTTTCGCCATTGTCGGCCGACGAGCAGCTCGAAATGGGAGGTGTCTATATCTTATTTCCAATGTCTAGAGCCGGCTCCGTCGTGAAGCCCACCGACTTGGCAGGGCTGCTTGTCAAGGCTAACAGTGAGATGAGGAAGTCATGTGGAGGGAGTGCAAGGGTGTTGCCGGAGTTGGTTGGTCTGAGCCCAGGTGAGGCGAATGATCTGCCTAGGCTCAGTTTAGAGGGCCTGGATGATGAATCTATAATTCATTTAAAGAAAGCAACGAATATGCGCCGGTCTAGGAGGCCATCGTTAGAAACAATAAAAGAAGAGACCAGCTTTTCATTACCATAACACATTGTACGTATGATTGATCTATACAAAACCACAACTCTCTCGCTCTCTCTCTCTCTCTCTCTCTCTCTCTCTCTCTCTCTCTCTCTCTCTCTCAGCACGAGCAAGCGCACCGGAAACTGAGTCTGTGGGCTGACGGCACAGTGGCGGATCCACATTGTGGAGCATCTCATTTGAAAATTTGTATTTCTGTATTAAAATTTTAAAAGTTTTTAAAGGTCGCCTCATCTGAATATGAAATTTGTCCCACTCGAAACAAGTTTATGGAGCTGGCAGGCTTAGAACATGTATTTATGTATGTATCGGTGGGCATCTAGACATGGTGGATGCGCCTCCACTCAAGTGTTTACCTCGAAAATAATTCTTCCTCATAAAACAATTTGTAAGCACCTACATATAGTTTTTATATTCTTCGGCACAAAACCTTCAAACTTTTGCACCATCGTTTGTCTAGCTAGCACCCTTCGTTTTGGAATTTGTCAATATTGTTTATATTATTTCTTAGACGGTTCCGAGAAACTATTTCTTGAACAGGTATGGAATTCGTTATTTATATAATTAGGAACAAGTTCCTTGTTGTTATCATTATTAGTGTGACTAGCAATGACGTCTTTGATGAGTCTCTCTCTTTATATATATATATATATATATATATATATATATATATATATATATATATATATATATATGTATGTATGTATATATGTATATATTGATTGGATCTACTCATAGTAACATTGTTCATTTATGCTTAATCATTGTTTTTTGAAGGCATGAGTACAATAATATTATCCTTTCTAATTTTTCAAAGCCTTTAAGAAGAAATTAGATTACTGTCATGTAACCAATAGGTGGTAATGTCAAAAGTGGGCAGGGTCCCGTTGTCCTGTATATATATAAGCTCTGGGTATTGAACCCATGACCTTCAACTTATGAGTCACCCCTTAAACAGGTGAGCTAAATAGGCTGAGATCACCATTCGATTAGAATTAATTAGCAAATTATCACATACGGGTATGCTTTCGTGTGCCTAATTTTGACACTACCAAAGTAGTGTGATCTCTTATGATTTCGTTTCAACTTGCTACATGCTTGACCATGTTGCACTATAATGCAATACACAACTTTTCAAGGAAAAACTATAAGCCCTCTTATCGAATCTGTGATATTCACTTTTAGATGGACGATTCTTAAGTGTCTTTGATCGACATAGTATTTTCCTTCTTTTTTTGTTAGAAGAGAATTAATTCTGTCAAAATGTATTTACACGATTTAGCTGTATTAAAAAGAAGTATGACCCTTGGGTTTAATTTTTTAATTAGAGATAAGAGTTCTCGTTTCGTATAAAGGAACAACTTAACACAAGTTAATAAACAAATAGATGGATTTATTCAAACTAAGACATAATGTAGGGAGTGTTTTTGCCGACAGTGTATAATTAATCACCCTTTTACGTGGGGTTGATGAAGTGTAGATATGCTCAACTTGCAACCAGCTCCATATTGTTCAGTTGGTTTGGCTGGGCTTGTATTAGATTGTTACGTATATAGAACCGTCTTTGACATATGTGCTAGATAATGTAATCAAATGATCAAATCTTTTAATTTAATTTTAAAAAAATTGTGTGAAAAAGAAAAAACTTTACTTGGTTTCTAATCAAGAAATTAAACTGTATTTGAAGGTATATGTTCTAAGTTATGTTCTTAATTAACTTGAATGATTAGCTCATGTTTAGCACATCGTACGTACCCCGTATAGAATTCATGCTCGAGCTGAACTAATACGAGCTAATTCACCGAAGATGAACGAGATCTGAGTTGATGAACAAGAAATGAATCCCTGAACGTTTTGTCATTTGCTAGCCTTTGGGATTGGCTTTGAGGATGAAATACAAGAACTTGCTTAAAAATTGCCTGTCCTAATAATATTCTTACACGAGGAGGCCGAAGACCGGTATATGCAGCAGGTATTGAACTCATGACCTCTGACTTGTGAGCCGACCCCTTTAGTAGCCAGGTGAGTTATTGCTCGTTGTCCGGTGAACCATCTTTGGTAAAGGCAAATTTTATATGAAACCACGAGTTTATCTTAAAATTAAAATGCTCCAAATTTTAGAAAATGTTTATTCTTAAGTTGTTCTCATTGTTGTCCTTAGGTTTTGTTTTGAATTCATTTGATCCAAAAGCAAATCAAACGCAGAACCATAAATTATTAGTGTCAGTTAAGTATAAATAAAAAAGGAAACTAGTGTCATAAGCCTAATATTGTGCCATGTGAACTTGAAATTGTAGTTTCACTACCAAAGGCCTAATACCGTGAATCAAACACACCCTTAGGGATTCGAAGTGGCCAGCCTCCAATACAAACAGTTGACGATTTATCACCCTTGATTTAAAACCTTGAGCTTATGAGAGAAAGGGATGGACAACTCTTTTGGTTCCAGACCCGAACCAAACTACCGAGTACGTGGCGGCGTATTATGTGAAGACTTGATGCAGTCGAACAACAGGCTTTAGCGTAGAAAATGAATGACATTGTCGTAATACTTTTCTAGTTGAGGATATTCACCGTAAACGGGACGGCTTTTAGCTTGCCTCCTATTCTCTCTCTCTCTCTCTCTCTCTATGTGCCTGTCTGTGGCTTGTCTCACATTTTCGGGCGACCAGAGAACCACAGCGATGGCCGGAATACGGTGGCCTCCGGAGGATGCGGAGCCCATGCAGGCGCGAGTTTTGACCGCTTCCGACCTGCTTTCGGACGACGACCGATCCGTCGCGGCCGACTCTTGGTCGATTAAGAGCGACTACGGAAGCACGCTCGACGACGACCAGCGGCATGCGGACGCGGCTGAAGCCCTCTCTTCCGCCGCCCATGCGGCGTCCGACTACAGGTTGGCCTCGGATCTCTTTTCTTCTCTCCCGTTTCGTGGGAAAGGTTTCCCTTTTTCCCGGTGGAATCGTTTCCCCGTACAAATATTCTGTGTTTTCTATGGTTGATTTCTGAAAACATACTGCCCAATCTAGTCTAGTTGAGCTTTCACTGTGTTATGTTTCTGCTGAATCTGCTGTTTTGATGGAATTTTTGGGATTGTGAAAGTCTTAGGTCTCTTCTTTTTTGCTCTGGATGTTTTGTGCTACTTTAACAGACACATTTCAGTAGTCCATAAAATTCATAGGGGCGGAGACTTTTTCCTCTCTGTTGTTCTTGATATTGTATGGTTTTGTATGTTTTGTGACGATTTGATGGTTCTAAGCAGTTCGGATAAGGATGAGGCGGAGATGGAAGCTGATATTTCAATGCTAGGTTTGCAGAGTTACTGGGATTCTGCATATGCAGGCGAGCTTGTGAATTTCCATGAGCATGGTCATGCTGGGGAAATATGGTAAGTCTCTACAAATCGAGATCTTTCGTCCTAAATTATGATTGTGGATCTATTATTTCTGTTTTTTCTACTGAGGGGTATTTTTAGGATGTGGTGGTTCCCTGGAAATTTTGCGTCCACCTTTCTGTCAGACTTGTTGGTAGTTTATAAAGCTCTTTTTGCGTCAATTATGATATTCATGCATTTATGTTCTTCATTTCGCCATGGTATATTTTAACATCAATTTTATCACTATACTCTGAAATTGATCTGGATAGGCTCTTCATCTTTGTATTCTTTGTAATGTGAATTACCTTTATATTTTAGTGCGCCTGTTATTTTTGTCTTGTTAGACATTGATCACTGAATCTTGGCAAACAATGACTGTCTTGAACTTCTTCAAATCATCCTTAAAGAATTTTTTTGTAGCCCCCATGTTCGGGACCTTAGTACGACATTGACTCCTCTGATATTATCCCTTTGCTCATGGCGTCTAAATTTGGAGGTTTGGTGATATAGCATTATAGTGCTTTCTGCATTTAGTTCCTAGTTGACGACAATTAATTACTATCAAAATCTTGAGCAGAACTTGACCTAGCGATTTGGCATACAAAGAGATTGTTGTAATTTGATTTTCACACAAGGATGTTGGACTCTTGTTCATAAGTGCATCCATGGTGTGGATGGTGTCACCCAAATAGGCTCATGGGAAAATTCTTCCATCTCGTGATTGGAATCTCTGTTAGGTTTATTGTTTTGTTTTGTAGCTCTCATACTCTTATGTTATGCATTTGTTTATTTGGTATAGGCTTGGAGCAGTTCAGGAGCTTCCTAATTTTTTTTAAGATGATAAACCAGTGAATATGTGCTCCAGATACTGATAAAGGGGTTGACGATTCACTGTGCCTTTGAGTTCCTCTTGTTTTATGTGCTAGAGTTTTTATTTGCTATATCTTGTGCCACATTGTTGGTTAACTTCTTCTGAGGCCCATCTGATCTTCATATAGGTTTGGAGTTGAAGTGATGGAAATTGTAGCAGTTTGGACAAAGAATCTCTGTGTCAATTTTCCTCAAGGACATTGTAAGAGCATGAGTGGTGAGACCACACCAAAATCCAATCCTGGTGAGGAAGTTGCAAAGGCTTTGGTGCGGTGGTGTGTGCTTGATATTGGGACAGGGAATGGCCTATTACTTCAGGAACTTGCAAAGCAAGGGTATCTTATTTTCGTTGCATTTGTATTTACTGGTGCCTTCTCTTTTGTCTACAGTCATTTGACATGGAATATATTGGTATGTGGGAATCTAGTTGTCCATCATTACGTTTTTGCATTTTCTAGTCTCTTCTCTAAGCGTTGGATTAAATGTATCTGTTACTTGGCACCTTGTAGTTTATCAGGGATGTTAGCATTCTTGCTGATTGCCTAGATGCTTATGTGCCCTTGTTAGTGTTTTACGCAGAACCGTGTCTCCAAGCGCTTATGCGCTTCTCAGTCATTGATATCAGAACGGGACCAGCCAAGTGACTTGTGCATATGTTTAGTAGGAAATGATGTTCTCAAATATTTACCGTGTTGGAATAGGGAGATATGTCAAAGGATGGACAATAGGCTGCTCGTTGCAACCAGGGTTGACAATGATTGGCTCCCAGTTAGGGCCTCTGTTAGTTGTGAAAAATTAGGCTTGGCAAGCAAGCCACAGTTTGTGTTTGAAGCTCGCTGAGTTCAGCGTATCAAGTGCTTCTGTCTTGGCTTAATTCATTTATTGCAGGTCATGTAATGAATTAGTTTGCAAAAATAAGTTTTGGGTTGACTACCTTCACATGACACATGTGATGCAGGAGGATATCGTGTGTGACAAACTATAGTTTTACTTTTACCAAAGTGGGACCGATAACAGATATTGCTTTGGGCTTGAAGATGCACTTGCAAAATACAACAGATTATCAAATTGTCATAAACAGCCATGAATTATTCCTTGCATCAATAAGTGAATATCTATTCTTATATGGTGAAATGCTTAGCCGAGTATCTTTCTGCTATTTGATTTTTTCCCAGGTTTTCAGATTTGACTGGAACAGATTACAGTGAAGGAGCAATTGACCTTGCAAGAAATCTTGCTGTCCGTGATGGGTTTCCCAATATTCAGTTCCTGGTACTTCCTTGTGCTAATATTCTTTTTTCCATCTTCCTTTGGTGACCACATCTGGTTAGCTCTTAAGGCTATCTAGATATCTGATGTAAGCTATTGCATTGCTAAGATATTTCTGCTAAGTGTAAAACGGCATTGTGGTTCTGTGTGTAGTCCCGTTTCCCCAGAAGTAAGCTGTGATACTTTGCATCTCTTTTATAATAGTTATGAATAAATCATTGGAATATTAAACATGGAAGGAGGCATTTTACTTGATTGTTATACTAGTTCTTTCATTTTTTACTGGTCTAGGATACAGGAAATCAGTTTCGTATTAAACATAGAAAAAGCACAACCCCACATGTTCATTTTTGTTTTTGGTGTTATATACTATAGAGAAGCACTACTTTTTCAGCTCTCCAGGTTCCTATGGAAGGCAGCACATACTGAACTAATTTGAGGAGCTTTTGCATGGTTGTGAAAGAATTGACATCTGTCGATCATTTTGTTGGCTGATAAAGTATTGTTTAACACTGAAGAAAATGTTGAAAATTTGAAATTCCTCCTGGGAGTCCGCACTGCTGATTTTATTCATCTTCCTTCGGGATAAAGGTGGTAGACATGTAGGGTGTAACATGTGCGGCTAAAGTCAGGCATTCCTAAAAATCTGAATCAATTTGCATGCATGTGGTAGAACAGTCTTAACCATAGGGGTGTTGCAAGGTCTAAAATTTCTTAAGCATTGACTGCACTGCTTTGATAAATTCTCTGACCAATTTTTTGTTCTTGACCTGAGGAACCCTTTGGTTGGTCATCCAACGATGCTTTCTTACCGCACTGAGTGGTTTTAGATGAACTAGGCACCACTTAGGCAGATAGGACTGATTGGTAGCGCAGCTTTTAGCTGGCTGTTGTCTTCTATCTAGACCATGGCTTGAATCGATGTCTATGAATTTCGACAAGCAATCTGGTGATGATGTCCACATTGGGATGAGCTTAGAAGAATTTATACCATATTATCGTTTAAGTAATTTATTGCAATCCCTAAATTTGGGTAGAGTTCTAGATGAACTCTTATGTCTTTCTAGTCGCAATTATTTCATGTGTTGTTTATAAAAATTCAATGTAATTCTTGTGTTTTACTCTCTGTACTTTCAAAAATTAATTAAGTTTCTTTATTTTTTTAATAGGTTGATGATGTTCTTGAGACAAAACTAGAGAAGCGTTTCCAGCTTGTTACAGATAAAGGAACATTTGATGCAATTGGCCTGCATCCTGATGGCCCCGTGAAACGGTAAGAGTAGTAGATTCTGCTCTTATGGTTCATGTAGTTGTGTAGCTGTTGCTTAAGGAAAACTTTATCAGTTTAAGGACTCAAATTGTTTGTGAGATTGTATTGTGTAAGTATCTTAGGGTTATTGTAAGAATTTTTACCGTAGCTTATCCATCATGCTGCTTTCTCTTGTTTCACAGGAACGCTTGGATGACTTTCTGTAACTGTTTAGTGATAGCTTAGCTCTGAAACCAATTTATTGAATCCAAAATTTAAAGCACAAAGATTGTCATAATGGTCCTTGGGTTTCTTCCAACTGCCCCAACACATTTGCTCTCATCCTTGTCCTTGGAAATCCGTTCATATTGGTTGGCTTATCCAATCTTTGGAGCAGCATTACCATACTGTAAAATATTTATACAATTGAACAAGACACAGTATTAAGTGGGTGTACATCTGTATCATGCACTGCAAATAACCGCCCTTGTGCAAAAATTAGCTGTCATTCAATCAGTGGACTTATTTGTCCTGCATTTATGAACTGCATATTTGTTGGAGATGCTTGTCTGTATAGAGAATATGGTATGGTTCAAACTGTAACCATCCAATTCGAGTGCAAGGCAAAACCGTAACTCTCTGTTTCCAAGTTGCACGCTTTTGTTTTAACTTTAGTTGGCTTCCTTTCTGTGAATGACTGATGAGCATCATATTGTTGTGGTTATTAAATGACAAACAAGGGTTATTGGGTTAGTTGAACAAAGCCCCAGCATTCCTGCCATCCAGTCAAGATAAGATACTTATTGGTGAAGATTGATGGCATTCTGACATTTATGGTTTTACAAATTTGGCAGGCTTTTGTACTGGAATTCAATCTCAAAGTTGGTTGCCCCTGGTGGACTACTGGTACCATTTCTTATCTTCGTTTGTTTCGGTGCCTATTTATCTACTTGATACTGTAGCAGCATTCGCTTATGTCGAATGGACAATGCAGCCCAGCGGATACCAGGATTTTCTGCTCCTGGATATGAAGCTTGGCCATGGGTAGTAATGTGGATTGGAGCTTTTGGACATAGAAAACTTAATCTAATCGGTGGAATCCCGGAATTTGAGCCTGATGGTCCTCATACTAGATTCCATTGAGAAGGCTTACATTTCTACCTACATGCATTTTGTAGTTTGTACATTAAAGCCTTTAAGGTGAGATTCCGATCTCTGTGTGTGGTGAAAGAGAGAGAGAGTAGTAAACATATATTCTTGCTGTGGTTATTAGGTGATCACCTCATGTAACAATACAAAAGATGAATTGGTGCGGGAAGCGGAGAGCTTCTGTTCAATGGCATTAGGTGCAGAAGCCAGTGAGCCGACACTGCCACCATTCCAATATCTGGACCATGTTAAGTCATACCCAACATTTACGTTCGCTGGTGTGGAAGGGAGCAAGGTAGCAACTGTTGCATTTGTGCGCAGAGTTGACTCTTGACTGAAGGTTATGTATATCTTCCACTACAGCAATCTAGGATCACTAATTGCATCATCCATAGTTGTTTGTGGTAACAGCATGTTTTCCTTGTTATTTCTCATGCTCTCCCAATTCTAGTCTTGACAATTATGCTTCGCTTGGTATTATTTAGACAATTTTTGTGTATATTGTTGACATTTCTTTAGGGTAACAAACAGAAAAGGGAAGGAAATGATTCTCGACAAGATTGCTCTTTTATTTTTCCTAATGCCATATATTGATTGACTATGGTATGTTGCTTCCACCAAAACCAACCAAACCAAATCATGCGTCGTCTGGAAGGGCAGCTATGATCCTAGATTGCCATTGTGCTCGGTTGCATGTAATGTTAACATTGAACTCCGAAAATAACTCAGAAGGTGCTCTATTTGGCATGTTTCTCTCAGTTTATCATCTATTGGCACCACATGTATGTTTGCCAAATTCTGAACCTGATACGCCCGACTTGGTGTTGATTTCGATACGAATTAATGCATCTGTGCTTTTTTCTTCTGTTGATTAATTTTCATAAGTGACGGTCAAATCATTTAAACCTTGAGCTTCCTAAACATGCTTTCAAGGAGATCTACACAACTTCAAGGTGAGGAATCCATCTCTAAAAAGCTGAAGCTAATGCTTGTCAGGGGCGGATCATAATGTAGGAATAGGCATCCGCCTCTTACTCAAATTTGAAAGTCAGCAAGAATACCACACACGGCTTGACTGAGGGTTATGATGTATAGACCACTGTTTAAACTATTGGTGGTTTAGTTTCATGGTACCTTTACCTTCTTAAGTCCAAATATTTGATGGAAAAAAGCATAAGCCACGGTTTCATTTGCTAAGTTCGTGGTCTGTTTGCTGCATCTTGAAATATTTCTCTGTCTGCCATTGCATCTGTAACAAAGATTGGGCCCTTTCTGTATTCTCCATTTAAGCATTTGCTTTGATGAAGCGCTGTGGAAGCTATTCCTTCGGATTTAGCCCTAAACTGTTAAATGAGTTAGCATGCTCCCAAGTTTTCCAAGGCTAAAGTTTGAGCTTCTCCCAAGCTTAGGCACGTTCCTCAACTAAATAAATGGATTTGCCGAGATTCGAAGTAAACAAATATTTTCCAAATTTGTCGTACCACCAGTAGTGGGTTCGACCCTTCATTGTTATGTCAATGAGCATGCTCCCAACTTTTCCAAGGCTAAGTTTGAGCATTTCAAGCTTAGGAACGTTGATTTACAGAGATTGAAGCGGGAAACAAACATTTAGCCAAGTGGTTCTCACCATTTTTAGACCTGGTTGGTTTCAGGTAAATGGGACTGTTCACCCAACAGAGGTAATTTTGGAACCAAACTAAGGTTTCCCTGGTTTGGTTCTGTTCCCGGTTCCCAATTCTGGTTCCAACAGATTCTGGGGGTGCATCAGGTCCCGTTCAACTTCCTGGGCTGGGTCCAAAGTGGCCACCTATATATCAAGTGACTCTTTAACTTGCTTTTAAGAAAACAAAACGAAAATGAACTCTCGACTGACGATACAACCAACGATTTTATTCTATATACCCAAAGTCTTACCTGATTCTTTGAGAGAGTCGTGCGCAACAGGTTGATCACACGCTAGTCGTGAGTGTTCATTTAATGATAATGGTGGAGATAATGACATCAAGAATGGTAATTTGTCGAGAAAGAGAAATCCAAGCTGCAGCAAGACACGGTAAAACCATGGTCTCTTTGCCTCGGTTTAAAAAAAATCCTTAAGACCCATAGGTTACTTAATCACATGCCTTATAAAAGCAATACACATAAATTAGATCTCATGTAAGACGATGACTCCGAGGAGCTTCACATTGTCTTGTTCACGTGTCGTGTGAGTCACCTTGTTGAAGCATATCGTGTCCTTTGGGCATATTCGTGTCACAGGTTTGTAATTAATTCAGTTTGGGCAGAAGTTAGGACATTATATGTGCATGTTATAAATAAAGGAAGGGTCTCTCTTTTGAACCGTCTTAAAGTTCAAGAAAAGTTGAAAGGAAACCACTATTTGAAGCAATGTCTTATGTTCTTTCCATTTGGTAGCTCCAGATTTGGGTCAAGACAAACTAAATAGGTGATTTATTGAAACCAAGCTTCGGTCAAGATCGAAACTAGAATGTCCAGTTTTCTCACATATGCCCAATTTTCTATAAAATTTTAAGAAAACAAACAAATTATACTCATATGTGATCTTTTTTGTAAATTTTGAATGTAGAAAACCTTAATCAGGTACTACTAATTTGAACAAGTTCTTGCTACTTCACGTCTTGCTTTATCTTAAACCTCGACAGTTAGCTGATGATTTATTATCTTCTTGTAGTATATAGCTTATTAGAATCTGATAAAAATTAAAGAAAAATAAAAACATACATATACAAGAAACTATTAGATGGAAGTCTGCAAGTTTCTCTTCATCGTGGTTAGGGGAAGCTCAGGGTGGATGCAAAACAGATCCGGGCAATTCAAGATCGGGTTGTCTATGACCAATGTGCTAGTGTGGAAACCATTTCTAGAGTTGGCGATCTACTATCACCGGTTCATCAATGGGTATTTAAAGGTAATCGTTTCCCTCGCAAACCTAGTGGCTGTTGGCACTCGCCAACTGCATGTCCTCTCCCTGCGAGACGACCTAGCAGCACCATGTATACAGTACTGGGGCCTAGATGGACCGTCTCTTTCCAAAATTCCATATTAATGAACTCTAATCGAATGCCATAATATTGAAAAGAAAGAAGAAAAAGAAGCTGTGCTGGATCTAACTGGATTAGTATGTGGTAGACTTTATCCGAGCCAGTCTGACTGTTGTAAGATCCACACAAAAAAACATGTGACCAAAAGGTCAAACATCTAATCACGACCATGCTGTGAGTAAGAACGGCTCGATCAGCCGATTTTTTCCAGATTATTCCACGGGTTTCATGGACTTTCTCACCGGGGTTATATTTTCAGTCCCTTTCTTCCTCTCTGAGATACTAATCGATTAATTAAAATATCGATTGCGGAGGTCCCATTTAGACGATTCAACGAGGCCTCTCCCTCGAGAGTTCCTCCCCTTTCATCGATCGAAGAGCAGTAAGAACGAAGATGGTGGTGTTATCCTAACACCCTTTTCGCCGTTTTGATCCATAGAGAGCGTCCGCGAGGGAAGCGTCCCTCTCTCTCCGGGTTTCTTCGTGATTCGATGTTCTCTTGTATGATGACGAAGATGGTGGTGAAGATGATGAAATTTGTTGTTTTGGTTTTGCTGGTGTCTCTGTCAATGACCACTCAAACTGTGAGGAGTGAAGTGGAAGAATGCAACGAGTCTCAGATTGGGCCTAGGAGATCGATATTGAGATCTCTGAACGAGCGGGAATCGACAGATTTCGCGGTTGATTTGAACTCCTCCAACTTCGATCAGGTCCTCAAGGACGTCACTACCCCGTGAGCGATCGTCGAGTTCTTCGCGCATTGGTTAGAGAATGTGTTCCGTCTGTTCTTTCTTACTGTTTTGTTGTTGGTGTTCTTCTATTTCCAGTTTGTTTTTCTTCAAATACTGCGAAATTTTTTACTTCGGGTTTCTTGGTTTCGGTGAAGAAATTCTGGTTGTGAAAATTTTCCAATTGAAAGATTAGACGAATGACTTACATCGGTCTTGGTCTTTTGAGGGGTGTCAGGGTTGTACGTGTTAGCCCTTCTGCTTTCTCTTTCTTGAGATTTTGTTGGTTTATTTTTGTTGTTGATTATCTACTGCACCTCATTTGATCAGTGGACCAATTTTTGAAGTTCAATTTTCAGAACAGAGGACATTGGTAACGTCATTTTCAGTGGGTTGATCTCATATTGAGTTTAGGATGGCAGCGATTGGAGTTAAAACTTTGAAATTTTGTCAATGATTCATGCTCATGCTATACTTTCTTTGTAATGACGAATTCTACCATACAAAGTTGGAGTACATGGTTTATTCAAGTCAAACTTAACTTTTGGTATCTGCTGTGGAGTTGAGGGCGGCTTCTGCGTATCTATGTTAATAGTAGAGTAGTGCAATCCAGTCAATGAAAAATGACATGTTTAGGCAAGAGGATAAATTTTGGATGCCTCGTCATGTCAGTGCTTGGGTGTTGTGTTTGCTTTTCTTCTTAATAGAAGAGGAGGAGTTGTATATGTTCTTAAATTTTTACCTGTTGTGTTCGGTTGTCTTTCAGGTGCCCTGCTTGTCGAAACTACAAGGTAATTTGTATTTTTCAATTATTTTTGTTGAAATCGGAGTGTTTAGACTTTTCACATCTGGATGACTTTGCAGCCTGATTATGAGAAAGTAGCTAGGCTTTTCAATGGAGAAGACGCTGTATACAGTGGTATTATATTTATGGCGAGGGTAGATTGCGCTGTGAAGGTATGATGCACCTTCGATTGTTCATATCATATGATAAACTTTGTATTTTTTCTTCAGATGCTTCTCTATAGCTTCAGGTCGAATTAATCCATTTTTAATCTTTCTTATTTGGCATGCACCAAGCGATAATTATGCCATATTATTATATGTATAGCCATCATTCGGGTAGTTATTTTTTTATTGTTGTCTATTAAATATTGATTTGTTGCTTGAACCTGGAATATAAATAACTCCACAGTTGGATCATCAGGTAAGATGCAGTTTTAACGAGAATAGAAAGGCATCTTTATGATAGGATATACATGCACAAGAAGTACTCACGTATTTATTTGTTTTGTAGTATTACTCTGACTTATTCATGCTACTTTGCTCTTGTGACTGTGTGGCAGTGCAGATAAATACGAATCTATGTGATAAGTTTTCTGTTAGCCATTTTCCTATGCTATTTTGGGGTCCTACAGCTGAATTTGTATCTGGAAGGTGGAGACCAAAAGAGACAAGTAAAATACAAGTTATTGATGATGCACGCACAGCAGATCGTTTGCTTAATTGGATAAATAAACAAGTGGGCAGGTATGTTACCTCGTAGTTCTCTCTTTTATTCTTACTTTGTGGGGCTTGTTGCACTTCTTCCATCTGTTACTTTTTCTCTTAGATATAATTAGATACTAAATTGGAAAATTGACGTAAACACCTTTTCTTTTCCTTTTTCCTTTCCAATACTGTTTTGTGTGGTTGCTGGAGCCATTGGTCCCATATCATCGTCCACTAAAACTATCAATAACCTTTCGCTTAACTTTGTTCTGCATTTGGTGCGCAGCCTATTATGTTTCATTAGGTTTTTATGTTCTTTGACACAGTAGATGAAATGATTCCTGTATGACTATTCAGAAATATGATTTTATACTTTCAACGTAAGCCTGTGTTTTTTTATTTTGCAAATATCTCAGTTCGCAAACATCTATTACAGCAATGAAAATGCTAAGTACCAGTGAAACTGTGAAATTCTAAATGATAGTGTACCTTTGAAATGCGAGGGCATAGACGGTTGACAGTGTTTACAGCAACTAAAAACTGAACGGGGGACATTTTCGTGGGTTAGAAGATAATACACACAATATCTTTTCAAGAACAAATGCAAAACCATAATTTTAGTGATAGCTCATCTTCGTAGTAGGAAACGACTGTTTCCTCTCTCCCTCTCTCTCCCTCACTATCTTTCTCTGTGTATATATATAAACATACAAACACATATTCAGTTGGTATGAGCATCTCTATGACCATAGAGGAGGATTCATGATCTATCATCATAACGATGTGGAAAATGAATTTGTTCCATAGAAGAATATTCTTTATCCAAATAAACATTGTATTTTAGTATTTGAATGCATCAATATTCTCCTTGTTTTCTTTGTTAAATGACAAATGGCATGTGATCTGCTGTCCAAACTTTTTTATGTGGGCTAGCCCACTTGTTTTCCTGCCTTCCGTGTGGTGCCATATCTTCTATTTTTATATCTTATCGGTTCTATACTGTGACCTAAGCTTCTAAGGAAATTTCCACATTATAAGGCATTCAAGTTGGATGATGACAAAACACATAAAGTGCTTCCAGATATTTACAATGTTTCAGAGTCTGGTCAGGTTAGAAGACTCGACAGATGTAATTTGTTTTCTTTTATTCTTTTAGCATGAATTTACAAAAGTAATAAGATTTTAGTCTTTATGGAATGTTACTGTTGAAGATTTTTCAAGCTTTGTTTGATGTTGAGGAGTCAACAGCTAAGGCATTTGACATCATCTTGGAACATAAGGTAGTGTTCTGCCACATGTCATGTTTAGGGCATCGTGTTTGGCAATTCAAGTAATCAATTTTTTGGCCTCCATGCAGATGATAAAGCCAGATACTCTAGCTCCCCTTATACAATTTCTGCAGCTTTTGCTGGCTCATCATCCTTCTAAGAGGTACAACTGAGTTCAGACTGATTGTGTGCAACGTTACTATTTTGCCCTCTTTCAACTGACATTATATTTCAGCCTGCCAAAGGGGCACTGCTGAAGTACTTGCCAACTTTGATGATATGTGGCCTTTAGATCTGCTGACAATTAGTACAAAGAAAGATGTTCCTATTGAAAATGATGCATTTGGACGAAATGTTATTTGTGGTGAAGAGGTCCCGCGTGGATATTGGGTATTTTTTTCTCTTAAGCTACATTTTGATACAACACTTTATATTTGGATTCGGTACTTCTAGCTGTTCAAATTCTACTGGTCCAAAGTTTCATACGGCATTGTGACTGGTAATGCTGTTGTAGTTTTGTTCTCTAGTTGATCTGAATGTGTAGCTCCCTTCGCCTCCTAGCATGACAGTTATGCTTCATCGCTGCAATTTCCATTAGTTAAGCGCACAGTTGTCATTGTGCCATTCTCAATGGGAAGCTTTGTTTTTCCTAAAATTAGGGAAATGTAGTGTTAGTTGTCCTTTTCAGGGCCACACTCTGGTTCTGATGTAGCATGTAATCATTTTGCAGTTCATCCAATGGAAGATAAACTTGATTTTAAGGTTGTTTCACAGACAAACAGGAATACACAAGTTGGTTTAAGGCTGCTTAGTTATGGTTAAGCATAATCTCATCAACCCCTAGAAGTGCCTTGGTTTTCTACAAGAGTATCTGTCATAGTACGTGGGCTATAACGTAGCAGTGATTTCAGGTGTTCATTGCACGTGCTTGCATGTTTTGATGTAACTGTTTGCGCACATTAATGACAATAAAGTCATTCAAAGATGCCCGTCATTTTCCATAAGATTTTAACGCTGTGAAATGTGAAGATCGTCTCTTCTTTGCATGTTTATGCCTTTAAACATAACTTGCTACTTGCAAGATCAACTCCTAAGCTGTCAATGGTGGTTTTATTCCTGGTTATCAGATAAAATGTAGTTTTCACTAAAAACTACATGTAGCTTTCAGTCAATGGCTGTCAATGTCCATTAAAATTCAATGGACTGATATAACTGATTTTCTTTGAACTTTATGAAATTATTCTAGCTGTTGTAGCTTTCAGTGATGAACTCAAGGAACATCATCGTCTATGTAATACTTGCATAATGTTCAGGAGAAACTTCATTGTTTTACTTGTCTTGTTAAATGTAGGTTTCATCTTAATTTTTATGCTAAGACCCGAAATGTTGACTTGGCTTTCACCTTTGTATGAATCATGTTGCAGTTATTTTGCCGTGGTAGCAGAAATGACACTAGGGGATTCAGGTACGTTAATCTCTAATGCCTGAGATACTTCTTTTTTACGTCAATGTAGTTCTGTTTGTCAGCCCTAAACCTTTTTTGCCAGTTTGGGCATGGACCAGTTAAGATCTAGTGATTTGAGCTTAATGTTCCCAATAAAGTTTAACTAAACGGGTCTCTCTCTTGTGCTTGACATATGAACAAGCTCAAGCCAACATTAGAAAAAACAAAGCCCAAACTTTCACAAAAGGCTTGGCTCAACATGTGAATGATTTTGCGCAAGTGAATAGAAAAAGTAGATGTGTTACATCTAAGATGTGCGATTTCTCATTTAATGGTCAATCATTTTCATGTGCTAAGTTGAGCATTTTGTTCTAAGGGCATGTGCATTTATAGAATATGCTTGGGAACAACTTTTGTAATTATGCTACTCGCCTCTGTTAAAGGCCACTCAGACTACCAGTCCATGCTGTAAAATCGTTCAATTACATTCAGTTTACATGCTATAATTTGTTAATTTTGACCAAGATCTAAAATTTGAACTCTACACATGTTGTCTTGTTCAATATTCCAGATCATGCAACTAACTCTATGCAACCACTCCTCAAGTACTTTGTGTGTGTGAGCTGTTCTTAATTGATAATATCTAATACACATTTTTAATTTCCTTCATCAGAGCGTTTTTATATTGCAGCTGTGGATTGTGGGTGCTATTTCACTCATTGTCTATCCGAATTGATGATGGAGAGAGTCAATTTGCTTTTTCTACCTTGTGCAATTTTATTCGCAACTTTTTTATCTGTGAAGAATGCCGCTAAAACTTCCATAAAATATGCTCAAGGTACTTTTAAGTTTTGTTTTGGTGTTATTCCTTGTCGGTTCTCTCCTGACATGGTCATCTTCTTTTTGTTTCCAGTGTTTCTACTCCTTTCAGCACAGCCCGAGATTTTGCCATGTGGTTATGGAAAACACATAACAATGTCAATCTGAGGCTAAGAAAAGAAGAAGCTGCTCTTCATACTGGAGATCCGAAGTTCCCGAAAGGAGACTGGCCTTCAAGGCTACTTTGTCCATCATGTTACATCTCTGAAAATGGGAAAGAAGACAGTGCTTCCAAAGTTAAGTGGAATGAAACAGAAGTTTTCCGTTTCTTAACTAATTATTATGGGAAGGCTATTAAATCGGCTTCAGGAACAACTGCTCTTAGCCGGAGAAGGGTTGATATGGAAATGGCTGATGATCTGAGCTCATCAAATGTAGTTGCTGTACCTGTTGGAGCTGCATTAGCCATTGCTTTTGCCAGCTGCGCTTTCGGGGCACTCGCTTGCTTTTGGCGATCACAGCAGATCCGGAAGTACTCACACCAACTACACCCTTTAAAGAACATTTGAGTATTAGGAGGGTAATTGTAATTTAGTGTCAATGGTATAGTTTGTAATCTTCCTGCAGGAGGCTGATGTGTTGCGTCTGTTTAGACAGAAGAGAAGCATCAAATGATTAACCACGGAAGAGGGGTCTGTAGTTATGCCAGCTTAAAGGTCTTATACATCTCAGGAGCATGATGGCTTTTTCAACAGTATCAATCTTCGAAGCGTGGCCGACTTTTGCAGTATACCAATACCATGCCCGAAGAACAGTATTCGTTTCCTGACCATCAGTTTTGGAGTTTAGTGTATCCGAATCTGAATATGCGTCTTGAAAAGATGGGGAGCTTATAATCATATGGGCATTGTCTCATGCCCATAGTAACAGATTTTGTGTTTGAGGTCCAAATTTACGGTTGCTGTACAAGCACCAAGAATTGAAAGAATATACTCTTTCCCCGACAATCGTCTGTACTTGTTATGCGGGATTGTTTTAACTATTTTTAGCAGAATGGATAACAAGTTATTATTCAATCCCTTATTTGATATCCTCTGTTGGTCATTTTGTGGCAAACGAATGTAAGCATTACTTTTGTAATCTCAAACTCACTTCATTAGCTATCAGCAGATCACAAAACAGCAATGTGCTGGAGCTGCCAACAAATACCAGAGTCAAGCAACTCGTGAATAGTGTGCTAAAGAGTGTGCAACCTGATTTTAATGCACGAAGGATAAGTCGACAGCTAAAGCAATCAAACCATGAGTCACTTAAAATGTCGAGATCTTCTTACTGTGTCAAGATGGACATATAAACAGATTAAGCACCCCCTCCAAATAGACACGACAGAGACCTACTCATGTAAACAGGAGAAAAGAAATGCAAGAAGACAATACCAAATACCTGATAGTTTCAAGCTATCCAAGGATTCCTGAATGCCCATCCCATGAAAAAAAATTCTCGTTCTGGATTAAAATTTTATCCCAGAGACATGCTGACTGATCTCCCGTAAATTGTATTACTGGGAGCACCTGCTTCCGAAATGCACCTTGGCCTTTCTTAATATTACAAACAGTGCATACTTTCAGTAGATGAAACCCGGTTCCTCATAGCTTTTTGCCCTTGGCAGCCAAACGCTCAATGTTTCTTGTTTTTAGTCATGCGGGTCAATAGAAAGCGATAAAAATCAATGGTAGCATGATTGAGGTGGACTTTTTACGATGTCACAAGGCCACCTAAGCCCTCATCGTAAGCTTCGTGCATTTCTACCTGTTCTCAAACGAACAGAAGGCCAGTAAGAATGTATTGGAGCGTTCTAAATTGAGACGGTTACGAACATACGAAGTTTGACGTTCTTTTATATATAAAATCTAGTGCTGTGTTGCATATAGAAGTGATCTTTACAGGACTCGAGCTGTACGTGTATTTCTAAAATGTGGGCAATTCGTTTATTTACAGACTCAGCTCGACTGAATCTCATCTTGAAATTGTATCTGCCGACCTATCTGCTTTACTTTTTTTAATGATTTTCCCCGGTAAGTAACCGCTACACAGAGAGCCCATCATATCAAGCAATTAGTGGCTGAAGAAACGAATTCGCTTTGCTCAACCAACATGAATTACATGCAGACGTTCCTCATCTCCATTATCGAATGTACTACGTGGAGCATCTGAAACCTGCATATAATATTTTAGTCACGATTCTCTTAAATCCCTTCAAAGAACATAAAACCAAAACAGTAAATATCAACTAACTTGCATTACTTGCTGCCGCCTGCGGCGATTGAAAGAAGCTAGCGCCTGGACCATTACGTAGACCGGGACGAGGATTCCCGCAGCCTTCAACAGAGATAACTGTAAGAGAAGCCAGGCGTTTTCAGTGACGGACAAAACAGTATGCTCAAAGCAGCTTTAGTCTGAAAGCCTTACTGTTAAAATTGTGAAAGCATATTCATCAGCTCCATCAATTAGGATGGGTAGGACATGTCTTAACACAAGCAGAACTGTAAACTGAGTCGACAACAGGAAAAAGTGCCTTCGATTAGTAAACAAGCGTATGAAGGAAATGAGGGAAGCTTAATGATTTCAAAGAGGTTTAGGACTCACAATAGCAGCAACAATACGACAGTAGAATGCACTTCTTGTACTAGAAGCAGCAAACTCCTCATAGTCAGAATCCAGAAAGTTGCGATCAGTTGCAACCATCGCTATATATCGAGGGTTGTGCAAATCTTGTCTGGAGATTTCCCAGCTTCCTCTGAAAGAAACATCATCTTCAGGGGAAAGAAAAAGTCCAATGTGAATCAAAAGCCACAGCCAATCTTTGATTACCTGAAGTTCATCGGGATGCTTCCATAATGGAACATCTGAGGAGGTGCCGTATAGTTTGGTTTAAATTGCTAAAAATTCGAAGATACACATCCAAAGGATTACATTTCACAAAAATGGAAATTATAGCAATCTATGAGTCTAGAAGCAATTAAAAGCCTTGTGAGTCGTAATAGTGGACAAAGGAACTCAAGAAATGCGTTCACCTGATGGCATATCTCACAAACAGTGTCCCCTTTCTCATTGCACCACCGCTGAATACATTTCCGATGAGCATACTGCAGGAGGTAAGAAGTTAGATATAAGAGCGACGCAAGGTGCGAGAAAATGTGAAGGGGAAAGGAAAGGGATTTAATGATGACAAATCACCCAGAGAGGTATTAGGGACAAGTATCGTAGGAACCGCTTTAAAACCAAACCGTAACCTCTTCCTCCGGGAGGCATTTAAATCTAGCAAGTATACTGCTAGAATGAACTAAAACACTGAATAGAGGTAAACAGAAAGCTAAAACAATTGGAAACTAGATAGAGGTCCAAATTGATGATTTAACCAAGGCACCGAAAATGGTCAATAATATTTTCCCGTTGTATCCATCCATAAAAAAACAAGAAAATGTGTACGGCACTCTGGAGAAAACGATGACAGACGCATAAATAAAATTCTTTCTGATTCAAACTACATGATAAATAAGCAGATGAGAAAAAAAAGTCCAACGAATCTGACAGCATATTTATGTCACAAGATTAATGATGGAACCAACTTGGTGATGAAATTATTGGAATTCCTTTGCACGTTCTCTTTAACCATGAATTGCAGAGGAAGAAAAGGAAGTTGACCCGGAAGCAATCATGAAACAGTATCTTTGCGCCTGATGTGTCAGTCATGATTCTGTATTCCTATATCAAAATTTATGCGCCTTTTCATTAGTTTTCGTCTATCATATCATACCACGAGCTAGAATCCAAGTTTTGTTTCTGCATCATGAGACCATCACTAATGCGCCTTCATGTATAGAAACTCTATCCACAAATAACCAAAGTGGATGCTTACAAAAGATTCAAACATAAGTAACTTTAGTTCTAGAACTCTTACCCAAGTTGTCAAAGAATTATACGAAAACAAGTCAAGTTACAGGGAGTAAAACAAAAGACTGGTTTAAACATCCAAGACTTCAATCCCAGTAAGGTTAAACAAAAATAGACAAGGAGAGAACAAAGTAGGAAGCACCACCAGTATACTCAGTTAAGGCCAAAAGGGTGAAGGGTTGCTCACACTATAGAACTTCCAAAAAGAAAAACAGAGAATAAAATCAAGAGAAAAGATTAAAACTCTGTTAAAAAGTTTGAGAAAGAAAGAACTTCCAAGAAGCATAACTCTATAAGAAAACATGAGCAGGCAAACAAAGTAGTTTCACTATGAGTTGCAGAATAAGACGAACAAATTAAAAGCTGTGAAAGGAATTGCCTTTAGGCTACCACAGCAAGCACAAGGAGACTCCATATTGCAATCATGTTCTTCGTCCTGGCAAATCCGGCACTCCACCAACTTGGATACAGTCGATCCCGATTCGCCTCTATCAAGGTTCCCCTTATGTGATGAATTATCCGACAGTTTCTCGGCAGCCACCGGAACCCGGTTCATATTCCGGCTCTCGATTGCCGCCTCCAGCGTCGACGCAGTGATCAACCGATCCACCAATAGCACCAAATGGTCACCCATCTATAGAAGACCACGCTCTTCTCAGCAGAGTTTCACCCTGGAAGATTAAAACCCAGTTCTTAAAACGAAGTACCCCGTTGAAAAACCCGCCTTATCACTCATAACTCTGCAAAAGCTAAGATTTTAGAAGAAATAAGAACGAACCAGTTGAAGAAACCCGTCCCACTGCCGATTTAGCGGATTGCAAAGATAGAAAAACACCAACTAAGGCCATCAGAACCAACGGTAATAGATAGAACAAGAAGAGACTTACAAGGATGGAATTAGGATCCTTTTCCTTCACTTGTGGAGGAATTCAGTTTCCTTCGGTGTTTGGGTTTTTGATAGAGTAGAGAAACAGAAACAGAGGCAAGAGATGGAGTGTTGGCAGTCTCTTGTGCAATTTGAAGGAGAGCAGAGGAGAAAGAGCACAAAAGAGAAAGGATGGAGCTGGGGTCAAATTTATGTAGTTCTATGGTTGTCTAGTGTGGGGTTCCTATTTTTCTTCACTAATTATGTTTTTTTATTCGGAAAAATAGGAACAAAAATTTTATATTTATAATGGTCTTGTCTTATTCAATCATCATGTCCGTTCTTTCTGGTTTATGTTGATTTGACATACTGTGACAATTTTGGATATTGATGAGAAATTTCTTTATACATTTATGTGATTAACTAAGGAGTAGAGATATCAGGGCACTAAACACTCCACGTTGATCACGACCCGACTTTCACCGCTTTTTCCGTTTAAAGGAGTCTCCTCTCTCTCTCTCTCTCTCTCTCTCTCTCTCTCCGCTTTCTCTATGTTTCAGTTGAACAGTTTCTTTTCTACATTTCCTTCTGCTCCATTTAGCATGGAGAAGTTGAACCAATTTTGTGAAACTTCCGATGAAACAGACGGCCAAACTCAAGTTTCGAATAAACCAAATGCAAGCCCTGGGTATCAAACTCATGGCCCACAATTTGACAGTCCATAACCTACCAAGTGATATCTGCTCTTTGTGTACGTATCGTGAACTGCTTTAACACGAACACAAAAATCACACGACACAGACACGATCCCAACACTAAAATGGCTAGAATATATCACCCAACAGAAAAAGAATCGAGAAAGCCTGTGTATCCGACCATATTAACGTGGAAGAAAATGGATCCCTTCAGAGTTGACAAACACAAAATGATGTGACACAGGCCCCAAAACACGAAATTGCCACCTCACAAGGATGTTAACGGGGCAAGGTAGGGCGGGCTTTCGTTCCATTCATACCCGCTCTATCCTAGAATCCTTCTTATACATTCCATCTCGTTTCTCTCATGGGTTTTTAGAGGTTAAACATGCAGCCGCTCTTCATCCTTTTGTTACAACACGATTTCTTCTTGTCATAGCTCACTTCAACTTATAAAAGTATTTTTTGAAATTATAATATAAAAATTTATGATATCTATGTTATTAAACTAAAAGTTATTATATACACATATAAAATATTTATAAATAATATATATATATTCTTTGAAACGGATCTATCAAAAATCTATCCCACCCGCCTCTCCTTTACCTTCCATCTCTTCTCACTCAATGTCTGAAAACCCATTTTTTATGGAGCGGGTCGGAGTGGGTACCCACAAGGCAAGTTCAAATTGTTATTCTTAAGTTTAAGTTAAACTGGTATTGATTATTTTATATATAACTGGATTATGGAGCTCAATAGATTCCTGGGCAGCTCTCTATATTAAGTATTTTTTTATTTTGTTAGGTTCAATACAACCTACGGCTTTAGCCTCTAGCTGCGTTGCTCCATGTGAGTAATTATGATGGAGGTTGAACTATGAAAGCTTGTGTTCATTCATTCATTTCTAGCAAAATTGGCGGTTCTTAATAATGTCAAATAATAACGACGATAATAATATAATAATAATGAAAATAAAAATGAATTTTTGTAGATCTCTCATTATGGTGCGTGCACCAGGCTGTCTGGGCTTAACCGGATAAACCCAAAGGTCAAGCTGAAACAGACCAAGCTCCGTAAAAGCTAACGCGTTTCTTTCCATAATTCAGCTGCTAGAAGCATGAAAGGTGATTTATTATATTTTACTTTTTAGTTTATTCCTCACTTATTAATTTCCACTTCTTTTCTTTGTTGTTGATCAGTGATCAGTTTATCTAGTCATATGGATATACATTGTTCCAATGGGGAGGCCCACGCCAGAGGCATCGAACTCATGACCTTCCAATGAGTCGGCGTCCTAGCCATGCGAGCTGTTGCTCTTCATGCCGTCATATGCAACTTGGTCATCTTTGATGTGCTCTCGAATGTATTTGTTGAGGGAAGCAGATATGGTAGGACATGATGAAGTTGAAAGATGATGACATACATATCGTTGAATATCATCCTTTTTGTTTGGTTGAGGTGGCTAACTGCTAAAGTTCATGAAGATGAAGAATTTTTATGTTTATTTTTTTAAGGCTATGTGCATTGTTCACGTCTATTTCGTGCAATCACATCGTTTTCTTTAAATGATTTTTTATTGCTTATCTTGATAATTTGAGCTAGTAGATTAGGATCATGTCAACAGCAGATACATTGCGGATGTATGACAACAGATTATGAATAAATTACACTTTGCACGAGTTCATGACATATGCTATCTCGTGTGTACATGATAGAGAGAGAGAGAAAAAGAAAAAAGGAAAATTTAAGGAACCACATAAATAGAGAACCACAAGGAACCCAATCTACCATTTAATTGACATGATAAATGATGAAGGATAGAGTATAACTATAATTTATAGTTTACATTTAATATATTTTTTCTATTTTTACATTTAATATATTTTTTCTATTTTATCACCTCAATTGTTCGTATTAAAGATAGAATTGTTGTAATGAATTACTTGTGGTTCTCTATTTTTTTGAGTTTCTCTCTTTTTGTCTCTCTCCCTCTCTCTCTCTCTATACATATAGAGAAAGAAAAATATTTTTTAAGAAAAAGAAAAGCAAGATGAGTAATAGATTTTGTATATTTCTCACCTTTAAAATATAAACATGACTATCAAAGATAAAATGTATTTCCTTAGTTTGCAAAATATATTAAGAAGGAACTCCTTTTTTTATATAAAACAAAGTTATTTTGTTTCTATGATTGATTGGTTGCTGATGATTTTGATCATCAATCGTCGTTAATCAATGGGGTTGACTGTTAGATAGAGAGAGACTAATACATAACATATAACAATTTTCATAATCTTAGAGGAAGTATTCTTTGATCTTCCAAACCAGAAACACTTAACTACATGTAATTTATACGGTGCATCAAAGCAAGAATATAAACCATTTCCCTCTCACACACACTCAGTAGCTGAGAAATAAATAACTTGCAAGTTGTGGTGTTGACCAACTTCCTTTTCTTCAACCAAACAAAGGAGGAGCTTTCATTATTTTGACGAGAACGGTAAGAGAACCTGCACTTGGTCGTACAGCAACCCAGACATAGGTCAAAATCTTCCTTTGACTTGGATGTCTCTGAACCAAATAGACTTATACGTTCAAAACCACCTTCATATTCAGCAACGTACTAAACAAAACACAATCATCGTTCATCACGTCAAAATACAACAAACACACAAGACTTTCACACACACACAAAAGATTTGCATGACCTGCTTCATTAACAATAATATTGCGTCCTGGTTGTCAAATGCCAATTACATTTTTTCCCTCAAATATTCTAAATGATTATTAGATTAATTAGGTAATTAAAACGGGGTTTAAGACTGAAATGAACATTTAGTATGAAATTTTGGAACTTCTTGGGGTCCCTCACTCTTTGACAAGTCAGTAACTGGCATTTGAATGGACAGCCATCCAATCTAAAAGGAGCATGTCATACTAGCTAGTGGTCAGCTCTCATATGAGAGGTCAGGAGATCGATCCTGAAATGTGCATCAGAGGAGGCCTGAGTATCTGAAGTACATTAAATAATACATGTATGTATATTAGAAAATGTCTTAACCTAATTAGTTAGATGGGTGTAGTTATATTTATACACTTGACGCTGCTCTAGAAAGCTAATTCAACTTGAATAAGCATCAATTTCATTTTCCCAATGAAAATGGTATATAATTTTACATTTTTAAAAGTCAACTTCTAATTAAACTTGTGTTCAGGCTGTCTAGCTTGCAGTTCATCTTCTTATGAGCTTGGCTTGTCTTACATGACCAAATGGGAGAACCGACGAAGAAAAAACGATCCAATGGAAAGAACCAACAAAAGGCCTAGCTGCATTCCTTCAGCTTATTTTACAGCACGAGACCCAACTGACTGCATCATCAGATCCAAGCATCCAAAGTTGGATTAGCACAAACGGTGCGTGGAAAGAGATGCACAGAGGATCATTTCCCTTGCCAAGAAGCACTATGCAGAGAGAGAGAGAGAGGATGCCCTTGAGCTGCTTCCAATCTCTCTCTCTCTAGAGTGGTCGCGGGAGAGGCTGGTTATCGTCGTGCCTACGAAAGAGTTTTTATACTGGCCCAAGGATTTTGGTGAGTTTGTCTGTGTGTTGATGCCTGAAGAGTGGAGCAATCTACATTGTGCTCCTCTTCATTGTCTCAATAGGAGGTTGTGGAGGTGCCCTTGCAAGGAAAATGGTTACTATAATGATGCGATTTACCTATTTATGTTTTTTTTGACGTACAATTCTATGTATTTGTTGTTGGGAGATCTCATACTTTCGCTCTATGATGTTCTAGGGAGCATCTTTTTTCTTTATGAATAAAAATTCCAATTTTTGGTGAAAAGGAGAAGCATTATGTCATTCTTTAATGTGGAAATATGCGAGATTTATCTTTGATGGAAAAAGGACTGATATTCTTTAATGTGGGAATATGCAAGATTCTATCTTTAATGTATTGTTATATGTACTTTTTTGTTGGGAAATCCCCTATGTTCTAAGGAACATTCTGTGTATCTATCTCTTTATGAATGAAGTTCCTAATAAAAAAATTACCAACATTCTTTAATGTAGGAATATGCAAGATTCCCAGTTTGATTAGCACAGCAGATTTCTTTTGTTGTTTCAAAAGGTGGATTTCAGTTTCCCTTTCGAAATAAAGCAGGCCTTCAACAAGCGTATTCTTTTTGCAACTTGTAAGCTTGAAATGAGAAAGAGGGTTTCGTTTGTACTCGTATATTTCTTTCACTTGTTTTCACCCTTTATGTCATCCATCAAAACCAGAGATGCAGCAGAGAAAGGAATGGTGAGAAGAAAAGGAGAAAGTCTCAAGACAGCACAACTCGAGCCAAAGGGCAACGTTTCCAACTATGGTTCAGAAGGTACAGGTGCAAGTGGCCACCTTTAGTGGCATGTGATCGTCAGTCACACTGCTTTCGTGGGCCATACCACCCACCATCAACAAGTGATGATGCCTTTACACACATCTCTCTCTCTCTCTGCGTGTATATGTGTGATTTGCTGGCAGTGAGTCTACATGGTTCTTCAATTCATCGAATAGCATAAAGCACTAAAGAAGTACCCGAGAATGTGTTTATACAAGAAGGTAAAAGTACGTTTCATGAAAATATTGAGATTGTGATACATAAGAATCCAGATTTCTAATCCTCGCAATGGAGGTTCTTGAGTAAAAGAAATTTCTTATTCTTATTCCTATGAAGCGAGATTGATTGCTGAAAATGAATATTCTTTCCCAACAGCAGTTCCACAATATCTGATTCCTGCATCCATCTACTTTTGGTAAGAAAAGAACATTCGCATCTAGCACAACGAGCAATGGCTCATTTAATCCACAACAGGAAAGGCATGAGTTTGATGCCCTGGAGGGCGGGGTGTGCATCTGGCCTCAGCCTCCCCATTGTATCAAGAAAAAATATAAGGAAACATTTGCATCCGCAAGTCACTGCTTTGGACACCTGAAATAATCTGCCTATCTTTTGTTAACCTTCCACCTTTCTAACGGACGCTATCGGCTTTCCCATCAAACTGCATTAATACCACCTGATGTTACTAATCTAAGACCCAAACTATCAAGTGCATCAACGAATGATCTAATGTCGTTTTCAAAATGAGGAATGCGAACTTAATATGATATTAGTTGGATGTCTCTTTTTCATGTCGTATGGAAAGACTATGATTTACATCAATTAGGTTAGTATCTTTATATCTTCAATCCATTTAAATTGTTACTGAGATCTGTAAGCCGGACACCTCTATTTAGTAATGTCTTGGTAGTAGCATCAACGTCTGACTGAAATCGAGTAAGAGAGGCCTTCATGATATTGGCAACATGTCCATGTATAGTTATTCTACAACATACATTGTCAGACGTTTATATGCATGTCAAAATTTCAATTTCCAAGAATTATTGTATTAAGAACAACTTTTAATCAACGGAACAGACTCTTGTCAAGAGATTTACTTTCACAATGAAGCCTTTCTAGTGAGTGTTAAATTTGCTATTTCCAGTTGCAGACTTGTTCTCGGTATCTTTAGCTCAGATTTACACAAGCTCATGACCGTGTTTGGTTCAGATAAGTATGAGACATCAAACGTTAAGAGCTCGGTTGGCTTATCTAGCTTACCATGCGCAAACAATATACTCTAGTGAGGGAGGTTTTGATTTAGAAAATAAATTATTTGAGCTTAAGAACAAAAGCGCTAGCTTTCCATACATGAAAAGAAAAATAGATTGTTATAGACAACAAGCTTCCAAAATGGAACTTCGCCCCACATTGGAACAGCCCGCGAAACTAATTCTCTCTCTCTCTCTCTCTCTCTCTCTCACACACACACACACACACACACACACACACACAAGAGAGAGAGAGACTATGGATGTGTTATAACAGTTGTAGGGCTGTCTGCTGAAGTCTGAGTTACTGATGTCTTAACAAACACTTCCTTCCTTGGGTGGCGGTTTGCATATAATAACCAGAGAACCAAACAAAGCAAAACACCAATGGAAATGAGCACCAGACCTGCAATCACCAATTTGAGCTGGTGCTCGAGACCAGGACAGTATGATGCTGTAATGATGCTGAAACTATCTCTTACAAAGTTACAGTTCTGTAAGCTGAGTAGGAACGGAGTGTAGTGGTAGAGTGCATAACTCACGTTCACCGCTGTCACCAATTGCTGATGTATATGAGGTGTCACCCTTCCTGGGCTAATGCAGATGCCCTCTGTAGAGACCATGCATGTATAATTTTGCCATACCTAAACAAATGAAAAGAAACAGAAGGATTAGTAATTAGCAACGATATCAAATCCACAAAGAACATTACCAGACTTTAACTGGGATCTCAAGCACTAAGAGATCTCAAGAAATAGGCCTTCCATGGGATCTCAGAAGGGCATCCTAGCAAGCCATTAAGTTTAACTGCTAACACTGGAGGGCCAAGAGAAAACTCTCGGCAACCAATTGAGGTACTTTGGAGTTACAGACTGGATTACTGTCACTGGTGAATTGCCATGTTGACGTGTTTCCTTTCAGAGCCTCATCTATTTCTCATACACACGCACACGTTCTGGGGATAACAACAAACACAATCCCACTGAAAGGAGCCTCGAACCTGCACATAATCCCCTGGCATATTTAATACCAGGTTAGGATTAAATCGAGCCCAACTGGACCAGTTTAATCGCCTATACATCCTAATGCTCGACCCTGTACTCCAGGAGCAGATACTTTCTAAAAAAAAAAAGTAGTTCATCGCTGTCTCAATCTGTAAACTGTCATTACCTGCGAAGCATTGGAAAATGAAACTTCTCCAGGACGACACTGTTGGTACCCCAGCTGCGAAACAAAAGGACGGCAGAGAGTAGGCATTCGTGGACCAGACTGGTTGTAATAAAAATTACTAGTTTGTGGCACTGAATCTGAATTTGCAGTAGTTTCTATTGCTTTATTCACAACTTCCACAACATGACGAATGATTTGTTTACTCTGATAAAGTGTCTGATTGGTAGTCGTTTCATTCACACATGGGAGGACGTTGCTAAGAGCACTCTCAGCTTGAGGGTTCTCAACCCATTCTTTCATGGAAACGCAGGTGTCTGTAATGGCACTGCAACATATACGATCATGCACCATATCATGAAAGAACTAATAAATTATATTTTATGAAAAGTATGCGGTGTCCAAAAGCTTCACAGGGAAACAGAAAATAATAAGCCTTTGTTGATGAGAGTCAAGCACGAAAAGACATGATTAGTCACCACAATATTTTTAGCTCAGAAGACTCACTTGTTAACGATGACAAAGGCTCCACAAATAATGAAAGTGATTCCTACGAGCAGCCATGCAATCAATATAAATCTGGGAAAACAAGGTAAGTGCGGAGAAAATCAGAGAGAAGCATCATCAGTTATCACTGAAGGCAATCCCTAGTATCACAAACAAGCCAAGACAGGAATCTTTTTTAAGGATGACAGAAGGCCTACATGTATATGGCATGCCGATATCTGAGGATGGAGAGCACTGCCAAAGGGAAACAAAACAGTCAAATACCAGATTTATTAACAAAGCTATATATACACGAAATGTATGATAGTTAAATTTCTTGGGAGAAAGAAAAACTTTAAAAGCAAATTAAGTGCCATCATGTGTACAAAAGCTCCATTCAGCAGAATCAAACACAGCGAACCCAGTTCACGATTGTAAGCATTCTAATATGTTGGGCATAACCTCATTTACATGTGCAGTTTGATTTAGCAGATTTCTTGCATGACTTCAAAATCATATTAAATGTAATTGTGTACAAGAGTAAAAGCCCAAGAATGTGAAATTGTAAATGAGATGAGGGCACTAGATTTTCTAATAGAAGAATGATATGGAATAGATGAAAAAACTGCAAAATACTTTTGGCCCCGTTCCAAACGAATAAACTTTTTATAAGGAAGCATATGTTTTAACCAGGATGTGATTTCAGAATTACATACATAGACCAAGCAGGGAAAGCAGAAGCATTGCTATTGCCATCACAACCAATGTGCATCTCCTGCATCATACGCATCAAAGATAAGAGCAAAATGAAATAATTCAGATGATAAGAATCAAAATACATAGCTACAAAGGCAGGTCAGACTATCAATACTAGTGATCTTGAATTAAACACTAATTTTGCCTTTCAGAAAAGGAAAATTTGTAAGTATTTCACTAAGATACCAGAGAGTCAAAAAAAGCTTACACAGCATTGCGAGCTTTCCGTACTCTTTCAGAATTCTCATCCGTTTGTGCATTAAGCTTATATGCCGACCTACTCAAGTCACCATCTAATTTATCAATTGCACTTTGGTCGTTCGGCGGAAGGTAAATTTGTTCTATGTTTATGGTTTTTGCAAGAGACAGGTAGTCTGAGACATTTTGAAGGCTTTGAACTGTAAAGTCTGATTGGTTGACAACAAAATCTAAGGTGTATGATACCTCTTTCTGGAAGCCATCCTGTCCCACTGAAAGAAGAACGCAACCAATTCTGTCCCAAAAAAATGGGAAAAAGTGGTTAACCTAAGACACACATAAATAAATAAATATATGTTTGTGGCGTAGTTATGCCTTTTATCAGGATCCAATAGAAACAAAAGTATGTGATCGTTTGACCCTGTGATGTGCTTTACTAAAATTACTAGAATAGGTTGAAAAGTTACCTACAAAATGAATTGCATAAAGAATTTTCACAACAGCGACGAGATAAAAGTCATTAAAAGTAATGATCCTAGAATAGACAGCAAATAGCAGCTAGCAAGACTCCAGCATTTAATAATAACACTAACCTCATCAAATGTTTTTCCGGATACTTGATCATGGGGATATTGTTTACAATCTAAAGAGAAATGCATATTGACCTTTACTAACTTAACATGTAAGTGCCGACTTGGATGGAGCACAGCATCAACATAATATCGTTTAGTAGTCACAGTACATTACACTCTCATCAGTTTATGGGGTATCTTTAGTTTCATATGGTTACTTGTTAGTACTGATGCCAGCAGTTAAGAAAAGTCAATTTCTCCAAAGCAGGTTTCAGAATATTACATAGCAATGCATGTGAAGATAAAAAGCAGTATCAAAGAAGTCCATCTTGATCTCCAAAAGCTTTTCCTCCAAATGTGAGTATTCCATTTACAGCACCGAAGTACAACTAAACTCAGTCCGAAAGAAAAGAACCATATAGAGCCCACAGCAAAAGCAGGGACACCTGTAAATCCAACAGACTATAGCAAAAAATTAGAAGCTTTACCAAAAGAATCTGAATGATCAAATGTCTTGTCTGTGAGAGTTTGCGTATGAGAGAGAGGGAGAGAGGTCACTGGAAAATGTCATAATGATTATGTTAAAATGATGTATAACATAGATCCATGATTGCACGAGAAAAGTGTATGACAATATGATGTTCTGTAGAATCTATACTATAGTAGATAATAAATGACAATTACTTCTGAAGCTAGTTCAACAATATATCAAGTCAATTACAGTGTGTGCACAAAATTGACACAATCTGAGTATAGCTAAGCTGAATTGTAGAACATTACTTATTTTTCCTCCATCAAGTGGTGAATCATCCTGAATAGTAGGTCGTTGTATTGCTCAAGTCAGAAATCAAATGTCTAAAATTAGTCTCCTAGTTATATTTCCACTTTGATAAGTTCATCGTGGATCAGGAAGAGTATCTAGTTAACAAACGGAACATATTTCCAGCATAAATTGACAAAATACCAAAATCTGCAGAAAAGAAAAGGAACGAAAAATTGTAAGGAGAAGACATTGACTGCATCATCTGATAGATAGGCATGGACATATGTAAATATTTAAAATCAGAAACAAATGGAAGCAAGATAGGATCTAACTGAATCATAAAATAGAGAACGAATATACTGAAATTACTGGTAGTCACTCGTAACCTCTGATATTTCCTGCATTCACACTGCACACCATCTAATGTTCAATTTATCTGCATGCATATATGTGTTTATGTATTTGTGATGATACATCTGATCTATTCCACGAATTATTCATTAAAAACATTCTATACTTGGTTGAACAAGTAATGCACAATTAGACCAGAAAATGGTCCCATTAGTTATATCGGGCATACAAAGATCCACAGAAAACCATTACAAATTTTAGATTGACGAATACCAAGAAATTTCAATGTGCATCATATTAGTATTAAGGGAAAAAATATCAAGCAAGGCAGCAGGAAAATCACCAATGTGAGTTAAAAATACCGATTGATTTTCATACTTGCAACAAGAAAATTAAGAAGTTTGTAGTGGTATTTAACACTTACAGCCCAATAGTGCTTGTTGGTAAAGTCCCATCCTAGACGATACCTTTTAAACCCATTAAGTATATCAGGTCTATTGGTTCTGTGTTGCGCCAAAATAAGAGAGAGATTCGATTCCGATCCATTACCGTCAGGATGTTGCCCTGCTGCTGAAGCAAAGAACAGAGATGGAGAACCCAATGGGGCCAAGTCCTCATCCCCTACATGAGATTTTGACTACAGATGTAAATAAACCACAAAAGACACCACATATGTATATGCTATTGATTTAGTCATTGCTATGAGCCCATGTGAAAAGCAGAGGATCCCAGTTTTTTTTTACATAGGGAGGCCGAAGCCTAACACACAAACGTGCACCCCCGGGAGTCAAACTCCCACCAGGAGCAAGGGCGTCAAAGCGCCCTGTCGCTGAGCTAACGCTCTAGGTGCGCTTCCAGTTTTGTTCTGTTAAATGAGACAAAAGATTTTAGGTGAAACATAGTTACAGCTTTTGATTTATGTCATCATTGAGATGTAATAATGGTTCCAACTTTGAACTAATGAAACCAAATATACTGATTGTTTTCATCAGCAAAAGAGTGCAGCGAGAGCCAACGAACTCGAAAAACTGACCAGCTAACTCATAGAAAAACAAACAAAAGCTAAAGAAAATAAACAGGACGAGGGCAGTCTTCATGACTCACCAAGAATGAACTTCCCCTGCACATTCTGAACTTGGTATCCACGAAGATCAGGAGAAGATTCGGACTTAAGGATCAGAACCAATGACAAGAAGAGCAGAAACGACTCTTTGCTCCTGCACATTTTCATCTCCATCTCCTCTCAGCACAGAGAGGGAGAGAGAGAGAGGATATCTCTTCTTGCCTTTGTGAGTCGCAGATTTCGCTCCTTCCTCTTCTGCATCGAGAGAGAGAGAGAGTACGAAGGAGACGGTGGTCACATGGAGATCAGGCAAAGAGAGAGAAAAGTGGCGGGTGCATATTCTTTAAACTATTAATCGCACCACAATTAATTGCATCCGTCACACCTAAAACAAGTTAGATCTATCGGCGATTTTTTTCTACCTACACTTGCATAATTTCCACTAAAGTCTTCATTAAAACCTTGCCACGTGCAGACTACATTTTGTACTTCACCTTCGAACACCGCCAAAGTTTCTTCCCATTTTCAGTATCCTCCTCCAGCTGTCTGCATGAGCCCGTCGAGACTTGACATTTGGGTTTTACAGCAGTTCTCTTCTCTCTTCACAGAGAGAGAGAGAGAGAGAGCACGCGCAGGGACAGTGGCGAACTCACTATCGTGTGCATGTCGGCATCCTACCTTTGTACTTGTATTTGGCGTTTGATGGGGACGGGATTCCATCTTCTCGGCTGACTTTCGGGACACTAAACAAAACATCCTTGAGTTTTCTCACGTCAATGCATACCGTATATTAGAAAATTTGTGGCATTGACAGCGTTATGCTTGTTTGGGCATTCCTACAGAGAATGACAGAATGGGAAAGATTTTCCTAGGAGCCATTTTCATGACTTTTGACTGTAAGAACAACGCCCACAAGTGTCGTTTACTCATAAGAATCAGGGGTTCGTTTTTATAACGACTCTGAAAATGGAACCCTGTTGAATGATGAAAACAGAACTTTCATGAAATGTGAGAGGGGATGAAGCAAACTTGTCTTATGTGGGACTAGGATTCTCATGAGTTGGATGTGACACAGCAAACATCAAATTCACAGCGAGAACTCCCTCGCCAATATGTGAAATGTTTTCCGGCAAGAGATGTCCTCGGAAGGAATTCATGTGAAACTGTGGTTCATTTTTCATATGAATACTTTTCTCGTCCCTTGATAGTAGAATTGGATTCTTTCAAGTTGAGAGAGCTCATTTCTCCAAAGAGCTTCCCAAGTGAATTTCTTCGGATTCAGCTGCTGAACTACAAGGGGGAGGCTGAAGCCAGATGCACGTCTGGGGTGTCGAACTCATGACTTTCAACTTGTGAGTGAATTTTCTAGCCAGGTGAGCTGTTGCTCTTCAGGCTCCTTGAAACTAGTTTTGCGTCCACTCTTGCTAAAACAATCCATTAAAATGAATCAACCCTGGGCTGCTAAATTTGTAAAAATTATGGTGATGAACTTCTTTATTTATTCATTGATACATTTAAAATTGTTTGCTGAAGCTCTTTATAAAGACTGCTGTTTTTCAGGGAATTGTCTATCAATTTGTTGTTAGGACCCACATGCAAACGCACTCTCCTTACTTCTAGGGCCTTGACCGAGAAGACCCAAAAGCAGACCTATTAGCTGTTGAATCTCAGTGATTTTTAAAACCACAAGGGGGTTGCATTGTGTTTTGACCTATCTGTCTGGGACATCAATGTACTATTTATCCAGCCCTTGTTGGTGCATTCAAACGATCGTATATAAAGGGGTTGTACCAATTTTGGGGTTTGTTTTGGCCTTGCCATCATCGTTCATTCAAAGATCAATGGTGGGAGAGGTAGATTCCTGTATTAGGTACATTATGGGAGTGGATGTAAGGATATTATTGGTGTAAGTATCTGAAATGGAAATCTAATGCACATGCAATAAGATCTATCTAGTGGGGTTTGGTGAATCGGATAATTGTTCTACACTAGGATCCAATTCCACTCAGTGGGATTTAGTAAACCTCCCTCTTTTCATCCCTGCCGTTGATCCAGATGGTATTTCATTTCTTCAATAATAAGTTACTCAAAATGCCTCGCTTACTTGAATGATGTACTTTTTTCATACAATGGAGAAGCTGAAGCCAGATCCGCTCTCAGGGTATCGAACTCATGACCATTAACTTGTGACTCAAACCCTAACTCGGTGAGCTAGTTGTGCTGTCAAATGATGTATTTACCAATGTAAATATACATTGTATAGATTTATTTTTTTGTTTATAATGGGAGGCCAAAGTCTAACACATTCACATACCTGCAACTCCCCCCCTCCCCACATTACCTCAATATAGACATGTCCGGTTCTGGTTTTCTTACGACTAACGATCCAGAACTGATTCAGGACCCAAGTGGTTTCGGTTCTGGTTTGAGTCCTAAACCGCCTGAAACCCGAAAAAACATTATAAATTTTGAAATTAAAAAGATATGGAATGGTTGGGTCGGTTTCATGAAAGGTGGAACTAGAGCCAAACCAGGTGGCCCCTAGTTATAGATCCAATTTTACCGGTTCCAGTTCCAGCTAGTTTGGTTTTGGTTGAAACCATCTGGCTGATTCCAAACACCTGCGCCTACCTCCATCCTTTTGCCCCATTTATCAATGGATGGCAATATATTTTACTGTAGTTTATTGGCGTGGATACCTTGCCTATACCTGCAATTATATATATTCTTGATTCTTAAAAATGTATATATATACAGCACCCTAATAAACTTGCCTCCTCCTCAAAAAAATTAAAGTCTGCTACGGTATATAACATTAAAAAACAATACCTTTTAGTCTCTCTCTCTCTCTCTCTCTCTCTCTCTCTCTCTCTCTCTCTCTATATATATATATATATATATATATATATATATGTTTCTTGATTCTTAAAAATGTATACATATACAGCACCCTAATAAACTTGCCTCCTCAAAAAAATTAGTCTGCTACGGTATATAACATTAAAAAACAATACCTTTTAGTCAAAATAAATAACAGTCACACTTGTCATATCACGACAAATCTAATATATGTTGTTTACAAAGAGTAATACTTCACTGGCTAGAGGGTCAACTCGCAAGTTGAGATCATGAGTCCGATACCGGAGCGTGCATTCAGACCTCACCATTGTTCCAAAAGAAGTATAAATTCAAAAGCTGTTCTTATTAAATGAATATTTAAGGCTTGCAAATATAATTGGGATGAACGATTTTGTGGCTGGTCTGCCACTCGTGAAAAACAAAGTAGGGTTTGGTGGGAGATAGCACGAGCATTCAACAAAGGGAAAATGAGTAAAGAATACATAAGAACATGGCTTTTGACTTTTATATGCTATATCAAAACTGCTTCTTTTACCTTTTCAAACGTGAATGGTTTGTCAGCTAACAAGTTTCGAATCTTTCCCATCCTTGTTGATTCATAATTGTTTCATACAAGCAATGGAAGACACTTTTGTGAGGCACCAATGCCAGCCAGTTTTTTTTCTTTTGTTTGAGAGAAACCACAGGGCTAAACCTTACATTAAAACTAGGGATGGCAATATTGTCCTCTCTCTCTCTCTCTCTCTCTCTCTATATATATATATATATATATATATATATATAATAAAAAAATATGCATGTGTTTGTGTTTGTGTTACATTTTAATATTTTATCAAAACTACTTCCCCTTATCTAATTATACGTTTCTCAAATTTTCTTCTTTTGTTGTCAACCTTCTCGAACTGCCTTCAGTGTGGCATATGTTTTTTCACTAAAAGATAAGAATTTCGTTCCAAAAAGAAGAAGGCATGAAGGAGCTTGGACGAGAAGAATAAAATAAAAAAGCAAAACATTGAAATAAGTTTATTCCAAAGTAAGAAAATGTAAAATCTTATAGCCCACAATAACAAAAGAACATAACACCCATCAAACCCGACCATGAGGTACCGCTTGGAGACGTAGTTGATGATCGTTTAAAAGAAAGCTTTGTCGATCGCAAGAAAGGGAGGAAGACAGAGGAAGATAATAGAAGAACAGAGGTTGCAAGAGGTCAAACAGTAACATCTTTCTCTTATGATAAAAAAAAAACTTTTATCATCTCTACATACTACGTGCATCCTCTCTTATACCTTAGAAGAAGATGGAGATGGAGTTTGAGATAGGAGATTTCAAGGAGCTAATAAGTGATATGTGAAATGGTGGCCCTGCTCTCTCTCCACGTCTTCCAAGACTTTTTATGATGGTACGCTCAGGTATATATATATATATATATGTGTGTGTGTGTGTGTGTGAAAGCTCATAGTTGCGAGATACTCTCTCCATGATTGATTGCAAGTTGTTCATCAATATCAATATAAAAATAAATGTCATTTAAAATGACGAGTGCTTTGATCACCATCATCCAATTAGTCGTACGAATGATAGTGATGATCAAGCAAAGTCTAACATCAAACTAAAACCATAAACCAAACCATGCCATTCTTTCTCCAAAGCAAACCAAACCAAACCAAAGTGGTGGTTTGGATTAGCTTAATAGCCTATCTGAATACCCCTTCGAGATAAAAAAGAATGTACCATTAACATATTGAACGACAATGCAAATTTATTGTCACCTTTAATTGCAATTCTCCTTATACTTCATGGTACCAAACTTGCAATTCCAAAGCATTATGGAGAGTTCCATTGCGCTTTCTCAAGGTGGAGCTTATAGACTAGCCCACCTGGCAGGATCCCCAACTCCACAAGCCGCAGGGGGTCGGTTCCATTCTCAGGGTGTGCACGCCTGGCTTCAGAAACAAAAACTTTATTTGATTTGTCAACAGGTTCTCCAAAGGCTCATGATAGATGTGGCTGGCAAAGATTTGATGATGGCTATTGTTACATCATCATCTTAAATATTGGCAATACACCTCAAAACAACGTTTATGTGTTGTCGTTTTATGTTCATGTCAGAAACAGGTCAAAGGCTACCTGAATTTTTCGTGTTACTTTAGGTGGACGCATGCACAAATTATTCGGGTAATATCTGGGGTTTCACACTGCGAAGCATTTTTTGTGTTTTAGGTCATGTTCGTGCCATATTATTTTGTGTCCATGTGATGAACAGGTCAACCTGGAGACACATCCGTATTATACATGGAGTTTCCAGGTCGAGTACAGATAACTATCCCAGAAAAGAAGGAAAAATAATAGGCAAGATTTGTTGCTAAATTTTTTGTAATATAAAAAAGATTTGTGATAGAAATGAAGATATTGAGATAGATAAATGGTCATATAAGAAAAATTCATAATTATTAGAGAGTGGTACTAATAGAAGATAAAATTTAAAAAATCATTTAAAATGGTTTGAATATGTAGAAAGATGATCAAAAAAAGCTAAGAAGGTATAAAAACTAGATTATGAAAATGTTAGAAAAGAAAGAAAAGACCACAAAGTATTGTGAAGAAACAATAAAAAATAATCTAGGTCTAGCACCGAAAACAAAGAATCTATGTAGCCGATCTCAAAAGACTTAATTCGTGGTTGTGCTTGTTAAATCAAAGTTTGTAAAATCATACCTAATGCTGGCAACTGAATCAAGCTTACAGTATTACTTGGTTCGACTTGGCTCATTCGTGTTGTGCTTGTTAAATCTGTGCTGAACATTTGAACATCATACCTTAAGCTTGGTTCGGCTCGTGAAAGCTCACTAATGCAACTTTTGGAATCTTAGCTATTTCACGACAAGCCATCCGAATTGGGGTTTGTATAGAAACTGATCCAAGAACAAGGGTTGTTTGGCTCATTTACCAGCCCTAATCGGTCTAAATCTATGGTTACAGACGGCTCGGAGTTAGCTGGATATGCATTACTAAACCCACTATATTTACACATGCTTTGGCTTGTTTTTCTCTACATTTATGTATTTAAGTATTTTATAAACTCAAGGAAACGAGCTTATACAAGCCAAACCAGCTTGGAGCCGCGTCTTGCATAAGCCAAAGTAGCAGGTCGTCTGTATAACTCTTTAGGTCAGGTCACGGCAACGCTTCTGCAGACTGTCATGATAAAATGCCGCAATCTTTGTCATATTCAATCAAATTGTGTCAACTAGTGCCTTTCTTTTACTGGTCAACCACATGGGTTCATGCTAGCTCCTATCCTATTACATTTTTAATGCAGCACTGCTGTGTGATATATATATATATATATAATCAGATCCGGTATAATAGTATAATTTAATTTTTTTTCAAAGAAGAACAAACAGCAATGTTATTGTCAGTAGACGGAAGACCCAACCTCTCTCTCTCTTTATATATATATGTGTGTGTGTGTGGTGTATGAACGCTTTCATTTTGTTCAGTTTATGATGCTGAATGTGGATCTTTGGGTAGATCTAAATGAGATCGAATCTACCAGCTCACATTAGAAACGCCCAGCATGGAACTTGGAGGACAGGACCAGACCCGAGGACATATAGTGGACTTCAGCTGAGGCACACATCTGATGCCCAAGATAGTTGAAAACTGGTAATGGTTGATCACATGGATTTTAGGAAAAAACTTCTGTTAAAAGCTATTTAAGTCGAGCATTTCAAGTTGAAAAGAACCTTCTTCATGACATTCAACTTGCCAATGCTCATTCAGGCTCTTTGATTTAGTTCAGCTGAGCCGAGCCATGAGCTACCTGCCAAAGTTACATAAGCTGAGGATGAACATGAAATGTGCAGCTGAGTTTTGCTTGTTCAGCCAGTAGCTCATGCAAAACCTTGTTCAGAATTCTGCTCAAAGTCAGTTGATGATACCGCCCTCATAGTTTTAAGTTGGGTTGTGTCGACTACCTTTCGTTCTCTCCAAGTTATGAAACCAAAAATTTCCTCATCAATGAAACCATCTCAGTTCTTGAATATTTGGTACTCCTCTTATACTATGTGATCAAATTTCATACATCTGAACTTGTAGATGAGGTACAGGAGAGTTTTCTAGCAACTATGGAACCAACACAAACGATAGGGAAGATCGAGTCTTGCTGCAACTATGAGCCGTACTTTACAATCATGGCAGCAGATATCCCAACAAAGATTGCCGAAATTTTCAGAGGCATAGTGTCAAGAAAATAAGAGCTAAACGCTAATTTATATAGTTCCAAGCAGTTCTTTGTTTCATTCCATACTGTTTATTGAAGGAAAAGAAGCATATGCCATCTTAAATGCAGTAAGACTAATAACCCTGTAGAACAAAGAATGATTTAGCTTACGTTGAAATCACTATTAGCATGGCACATAATCGAGCTCTATGAAAATAAAGAATCTATGTAACCGACCCATCTAGTATGGAAAAAGGCTTGGTTGTTATTGTTGTTGTAGAGCCGCTAAAAAAGTCTGAACAACATTGACAAGAGCAAGCTAGAAAATCATCATACAAAGTCTATTCTTCATGGGGAAGATTTGCTGACGGGAAGCTCGTGTATGACAGTTTAGATATTGAGGCAAAATGCTACCTTCACCATAAAAGGAGTAAAAGATAAAGTGTTTAATGTTATTACTACTTTTTTCTCGCCAAGATGGGGTTAGGCAGGCCTACCAGTATGCACCAGGCATCACACGCAAGACCTTCAACTCAACGTTATTTTGAGTGGAACTCCCCCTACTCAGGATAGTAGTACCTTCTTCTGCATTATCAGCCTCTAAAACTTTATCATAGTTGTTGCTCCCTTGCTAGAAGCATGGCAAAAAAGAAAACTAACAGCACCTAACTGAGCACAACAAAAGACTTATTGTAGAAGAGGAAGGCAAATACTCATGTTCAGCAATGATATTAAGTAAATGATCTATGGTTTACCAAGCCATCTGTGCATTGCAAGCAAATATATGAATGAAGCTGCAATAAAGTCATTAGCAAAGGGCAAAAATACATTTACAAAATATGGTTCCTATTTCAGTATGTTATTTTATCCAAAAGAGACCAAAAAGCATACTAATTGCAGTATAAGATTAACAATACAATCGCCTCTGTTTCATGAACTTCAAGATGAAGGGCAAAACTGAGGGGGACTTGAACTCATGAATTATTTTTCTCAAGCACAAGTAGCAGGTCCATTTCAACTAGTATCCAAATCTAGATGCCTAGCAAAGTCATTTGAAAGATCATAAATCTCCTATCGATACCAACAGCTACTTGTTCTTCAATGTCACGCCAAGAGAACTTGCAACTATAACTGCCGTAGCCATATCCAAGAACATCCCATGTTCAATAACACCTGTCATGCGCAACATTGCATCACTTGCAGTTTGCAGATCCCCAATAGGCCCCTTGAAGAACAAATCAACAATATAATTCGAATTGTCTGTCAAAAATGGCTCGCCAGAAGCACTCTTCCTGAGCTTTGCTTCACATCCAACCTCCTCAAAGAGGTTCTGTAGCCTCTTGGCAGTATACTCCCAACCGAATGGAATAACCTCAACAGGCATCGAATTCCCAGTAGCACCTAAATTCTCAACCATCTTAGTTTCATCTACTATAACCACAAATTTTTTGCATGCTCCCTCAATCATCTTCTCCCTCAGAAGCGATCCACCCCGGCCCTTGATCAGATTGAGCTGGGGGTCGACTTCATCAGCTCCATCTATGGCCAAGTCAAGAACTGAGTGAACTGAGAGGTCAGTGAGGGGGATGCCCAAGGCAGAGGCTTGCTTCTCTGTCTTCTTCGATGTTGGGACACCAACAATGTCCTTCAATTTTCCTTGTTGCATAAGCTCACCAATTCGATCAATGGCATAGGCAGCAGTGGAACCAGTGCCTAATCCTAGAACCATCCCATTTTCAACATATTCAACAGCCTTATAGGCTGCAATTTTCTTGAGTTCACCTTGTGTCAGAATAGGAAGGGCAGGGGCAGAAGCAGAAGAGGAAGTCGAAGGAATCGGCATTTTAGGTTTCTCCAAGTAAAGCGAGGGTGAACAAGGTATGGTCATCTCTAGCACATGAACTACCTTTAGAAGTTTGAGTGGCTAATGCTAGAGTTTAGGTGGCAAAAGGACCCGAACGAAAACCCCACAAGATAGTGGAAAATCCCAAAGCAATAGCAGAAAATCAGAAAAATAAGAACCACTCACAAATCGATGATTGCTAACGGCCAACTAGAATCACTTTTCTATCAAAACCACTATAGCAGAACAAAATAATTAAAGAGGATTTTAAAAGCTTCCCTAAGAGTAGGTCTCTCAATCTTAGAATCAGGGTCGCCCCAAAGCACTACAAGAAATAACTGAGAAACCAAAATAATCACCACGCACAAACCATTACTTGCTAACCTTTTCTAGCAAAACCGCATAAAAAAGAATCCGATAGAAGGGGTATGGCACAGCAGGAACTCAATGCTAAGACGATGATTTGTCCCAAAAGCAAAAGGAAAAAATATATTATGCACAAAATGGATTAAATACGACTAACCTTTAAGATGTTTAAAAACAGCTGGAATCTCACTTCCTATCAAAACAGTGGCAAAAGGTGACTAGAAACTAACAAACAAAGACGAACATTCGAATGGGTTATATCTGTAGCAGGGAAAGCAACCTCCTTTTGGGTTCTCAGTTATAAGTAAAGCGAAACGAGCGAGAAGAAAGGTAGGAGCAGGCGAAAAAGTGGGAATCGTTATCTCCTTACAAGAATCAAACCCGGAGAAAAGAAATCGCACTATGTGCTATAGGGACAGAAAGGGAGAGGGTGGGAATTATTTGTGGCAGTAAGGAAGGAGAGTTGCTTCTTCCCAGAATTCTTGTCAAATGGGAGATTTTAAAACGGCAGCCAATAAGCATCGCCCATTTCGGTGCCTCTCTCTCTCTCTCGATAGGCTATGGGAAGCCGCTTAAGGTGGACATAGCCGGTCTCAAACCGGCACCGTGGTTTCAACAGAAACCGAAGCGAGTCAAGAACCGAAACGATTCACACCCGACTCAGAATCAGACCTAAAAACGAGGACCATCAGACTACGTTCCGGTTCCACCTTCCACGGAACAGGAACCAAAACCAGTGGTTTCAAACGCTAGTTCCATGGTTTCTTAATTTTCTCTAATTTCAAATGTTTTAATACTTTTTATGGTTTCAAACGCTTTAGAACTCAAATTAAATCAGTAAATAGAACCAACCAGATCTCATTTCGGTTCTGGTTCTTAGATCCAATAAAACAAAAGGGGTGGTTGGCCATGTCTAGCCTAACTTCATCCTCGCCTATTTCCTTCGGCACACCTTTTTCAAGTCTTTATGGACGACATTATGCAACTTCAATTATCTTGGCTTTATCCTACATTATGGAAATCGGGCCCATACATATAATGAAATCATTGTGAGGGTTTAGCAGTGGTTTGATTCACATATATATAATGCATATGGTCCTTTGTAAACCCAGAAAAAGAAAACGATTTGATGTGCTTGGCATGACAGTAAGCACATTTTAAGTTGATCGTGCAGCTTAATACCACTCTTTGTCTAGAGAGCCATATGGAGCTAAGCCCCAGGCGCTTTAGAGCTAATATTAAAACAGCAGCCGATCTTGTTTGGCTCGTTACCAAGTATCATGAGCTTCGGCGCACCTATAGCATCGCGTTCAGATTGTTTGGCTCATTTACCAGCCCCAGATGCAGAAGACACCCCTGAACTATAAAAATGTGAAGCACATATAGGAGACAGCAACCAGAATCCAATATGATTTGATAGAGCAAAACTTCTTTACTCGTTTCACTACTCTTTTATTATGAAATTGTTGAAAATTATATATTCTTACAGAATGTGATGGAACAAAAGGCATGTAAACAAAATTGATGAAAATTATGGCCAAAAAAATGTCCCATATTATAAGAAAACTATGGCCAATTTGTACTGTTTCTCTTCGCTGGAGAAGACCATTGCTGCCAACCTCACATATAAGCTAGCGGACCCACTTAAAGGGCTCCGTGGATCCAGCTCCCCCAATCGATGGAGGCCCTATTTAGTCAAAAGAGTGGCAACATCATCGTCGAGCTTTGTAGGGCACACACCCTAAAAGGGCAGTTGGTGTCTCCCCTCTAGACGGCTTAGCCAAATCTGGTGTGAGCGAAAATGGCATGCAGAGGTCAAATTCACGGTCGCATTTCTTTGTGGTTTAGGATGTGATGAACCTACCACTGTGTCGCCAAACTGGGTCCAATAAGTCAGGTTCAACTAGGCTCGATTTAAAGATCAACATGGGTGATAATACCCACAAGCATTGGAAAAGCATCTATCAGCATGAACCTACCAGTATGTGTGCCAACCGGGTGTGAGCTAACATGGCTCGATCCAAACATTGACTGCGATCGGAGAAGAGCACAAATAAGAACCACAAAAGGGTTGAGGAACATAAATTGTGCGTTCAAGAAACTCAAATTGCCGACACTTTGTTTCTAATCCTGAATAGAAGAACCAAGGGAACTATAGATTACTTCATTCATCTGCTGTTGAAAATACCCATGAAATATCAATATCAATCTCTGTCCTTGAGTTATGTTGGAATCCAAACACTGCAAACTTGAAACTAATGCATAAATAACCAGCAACTCCTCTCAATCACACATTGCTCAAGATAAAAATGATTCAGTATATACAAACAAGCACCTGAATATCAAAACTGAACGATCAGTAGTCGTCACCTCTCGAAACGACCTCCTTGCAAGTGGGTCGCAGTAAGATAGTATGCTTAAACTGTGACACATAGCTGCCCCTGACATCGCACAAGGGAGGGTATGGCTGCACAACAATTTTAGCGTTAGCCTTAGTGAAGCCCATAAGAGAAATAAAACGATAACACCTATTTCATTCAGCCAAGAACAGACTCATTTGTTTTGACACGGATAAAAACCCTCAGAAAATAATTAAGATTAGTTTGTGCAATGAAGCCCATTAGATGCACACGTACAACTACACGTTGCATTCAAAAGGTAATGGTTTCCCAGATCATGAAACCCAAATATGAGGAACTATCAGAGCAAATTTATTCAATACAGAAAGAGCTGCAAGCCATCCTAAAAGAAAGACAAGTAATACATGACGTGAACAACAACAACAACTAAGCCTTTTCCTATACTAGACGGGGTCGGCTACATGGATTCTTTGTTTCCATAGAGCCCTATCGTGTGCCATGTTAGCAGTTTAACTCACAATAAGCTAGATCATTCTTTATTGTTTCTTTCCAACACTTTTGTGGTCATCCTCTACCTCTTTTAATACTTTCCATATTTAATTTTTCATACCTTCTTACAGATTCTTCTTTTGATCTTCTTTCAATAAGTCCAAACCATCTTAAACGATATTCTCTCATTTTATCCTCTATTGGTGTCACTCCTAATTTGTTTCTAATAACCTCATTATGTATACGGTCTTTTCTTGTATGACCACTCAACCATCTCAACATCTTCATTTCTGTCACAGACATCTTTTATACATGTTGATGATTAACTGCCCAACACTAAGAACTGTAAAACATGGCCGGCTTAATTGCTGCTCTATAATATTTACCTTTTAACTTTAATGATATTTTTTATCACAAAGAATACCTGATGCTCCTCTCCATTTTAACCAACCAGCATTAATTCTATGCGTAACATCTCCATCAATTCTTCCATCACTATGAAAAATTGACCCTAGGTATTTAAAACTTTCCTTTTAGGGGATGCAATGGGTGCCAATTTTAATTTCTATTTCCTTTGAAGTAACCAAATGATCAAACTTACATTCCATATATTCTATCTTTGTTCTACTAAGTCGGAGGTCTTTGCTTTCTAGTGTTTCTCTCCATAGTTCTAATTTTCTATTGACTTTTTCCTTACGCTCCTCCACTAACACAATATCATATGCAAATAACATACACCAAGGTACTTATTTATAATGGTGATAGATGCGTTAACAAAACCATATTCAAGATGAAGTACCTTGACGTAACCCAATATTAATTTCAAAGAAGTTTGTCATTCCTACATGAGTCCAAACACATGTTTTTGCACGATCGTACATGTCTCTTATAAGGTTAATGTATGTCAATGAGATACCTCTTTTTTTCAAAGTTCTCCCAAAAACCTCCCTCAGTACCCTATTGTAAGTTTTTTCTAGATCCATAAATATCATGTGAAGGTCTTTCTTTTTTGTTCTAAATTGTTCCATAAGACGTCTCAAAAGGTGAATCACTTCAACAATAGATCTGCTTGGCATGAATCCAAATTGGTTCTCTGTTGTACTTGATACTTGTCTTAACCTACGTTCAATAATTATTTCCCACAATTTCATAGTATGACTCATTAACATACCTCCATAATTCGCACAATTCTAAATGTCTCCCTTGTTCTTATATATGGGTATAAGTGTACTTGCTCTCCATTTTCTAGGCATCTTTTGGTTTCTCCATATTTCATTAAATAGTCTTGTGAGCCAAGTGATTCTTATTTCTCCTAGTATTTTCCAAACTTCTAAAGGAATATTGTTTGGTCCTACGGATTTATCGCCCTTCATATGTTTAAGAGCCTCTTTGACTTCATTCTTTTGAATACGTCGGTAGATATTGTGGTTTATATATATTTTTGATTTGGCTAACTCTCCTAAGTTAATAATAACATCTTTATTTTAATTAAAAAGCTTATAAAAATAGCTTTTTCATCTATTTCTTATATCATCATTCATCCTCGTCCTTGATGCATCTAACATAATTAAAATCTTTAGTTTTCTTATCTCTAGCCCTAGCTATCCTAAAAATATCTTTTATCCTCTTTTGAGTTGAGTTTTTTTATATAAATCCTCCTAAATTTTAGCTTTTGCTTCACTGATGGCCTTTTTCACTTCCTTCTTTGCTTTCTTATAAGCCTCTAAAGTTTCACTAGTTTTCTTAGCATAATGTAATTTGTAACATGCCATCTTTGCCTTGATTTTATTTTGCACTACTTCACTCCACCACCAAGCTTCTTTTTGTACCGGTACACCTCCCTTAGATACACCTAACACATCTTTCACCACTTTCCTAATATGTATAGCCATATTATTCCACATATCACTGGGTGTACCAACATAATTACAAACATCTCCTTAAAGGACTTTCTGTTTAAATATATCTTTTTTCTTGCTTTTGAGGTTCCACCATTCAATCTGAATATCTCGATGCACTCTTTTCTTCTTTGTCCATTTTTTTATTTATAAATCAATAACTAAAAGTCGATGTTGGGTGGTTAAGGTTTTTCCTGGAATTACCTTGCAATCTTTACAACATGCTCTATCTTTTTTTTTCTATAAATAAAGTAATCAATTTGTGATAAGCCACTCTTATAAGTAATTAAATGTTCATCTCGTTTTTTGAAGATCGTATTGACTATAAAGATATCAAATGCCATAGCAAACTTTAAAATCTCCCTACCTTCCTCATTTATATCATCAAAACCAAAGTTTCCATAAATACCTTGATATCCTAATGCCTCTTTACCAACATGTCCATTTAAGTCTCCTTCTAAAGAAATCATCTCCCTTTGTGAAACCTTTTGAATCACCTTATCTAACTCTTCTCAAAAAGTTGTCTTTATACTATCTTCTAGTCCTACTTGGGATGCGTATGCACACACTATATTCAAAACCTATGCTCCTAACACTAATTTCAACCATATCGTTATATATCTACTACACTATCCTTTAAATCTTTATTTATGATAATACCAACTCCGTTTCAAGCCTTTTCTTCAACTGAGTACCATAATTTAAAACCTCTATCTTCTATCTCCTTTGCTTTTTCTCCAACCCTCTTTGTCTCTTGTAAACATAGAATATGAATCTTTCTCCGAATCATAATATCTACCACCTCCATTAGCTTACCGGATAATGTTCCAATATTCCAAGAAACAATACAAATCTTATTATCTAGGACTAGCTTCCTTATCCGTGCAGCCGTTCATATTCAAAATGCAGAAACCCTCTCTCTAAATTATTTACTACATTCGAGCGGCAATGTAGCGGAACTAACTTCTTTACCCACACTCGTCCATGATGGGGGAACCCTCTCAGCAATTGATTCACTACATTCGAGCGAAAATGTAGTGGCCCTTGCTGACACCATGAAAATTGTACATGATGCGAAATAATTCTTTCATGATAAAATTACCAAATCAAACAGCACGATGATGTATTCAGGAAAGCACTTAAGCATAAATAACCAAGCAAATATAACTGCACCAACTGCTCAAACCATGGGAAATATTTCAATGGTCAAGTGCAGATGAAAACATACCTGGACTATACCAGCATCACACAGGTTCTTAAGTGCCATCATGTACTTCGTCTCTCCCAGCCTATCCAAATAGCGTCTACAAAAGGCTAATGTGGAAAAGTGTTTGTTGATGGTGCCAAGAAGTTGTTTCGCACGAGGCAATCTTAACGGCACATGCCCAACATCAAAATTCTTCATATAGTGGCTGCACTCTAGGTCCTCCCTCACATATCCTTTTCCTAAAATGTCAAAGTAATACTTATACCTATCAATCATAAATCTTCAAGCTGAAAAAAAGTTTGAGATGCCAATGCAGCCGAACAAAAGCAAATAACGCAGAAAACGTATGCCTTACCGGTTGACCCAAAAGTCTCGATAGCATAAAATTCACCCTCCTCCATTTTAGTTTGTTCTCCTCTTTTTACAATGGGGACGGATTTTCCAGCATGAATTTGATAGGTACCTATGCTATGTCCATTCAAGTTCCGAATACTTTTAACTGCCACATAAAAGAAAAGACATTTAAGCTCAATCAATTCTACAAGAGAAAACTATGAGACGAGTATCAGATTAAAATCGAAGAAATCATATCTTCTTTGGTGTCTGCATTGTCTGTCTTGTTCTTTCATTTCCATGACCAGATAAGTAAAGTAACATCTACATGAAGAGCCTAATAAAAAAACAAAATACCACACCTTGTTGCTTAATCCAGCAAGTAACGGTCTCATGAACTAAATATATGCACCGGCAGACTATATTCCTTTCTATGGAATATCAAACGCATGGGAAGGGATCCTGCTGTAAGAACGTTAAATAGTTTAGTGGATTTAACAGAAGTTTGGTTTCAGGCTGCAGTTTTGAAAATGTTGAGATTAACCAGGAAGGAAATGTGGTCCTGCACCAGGCTACCTCATACAGGCACATGGTGAGGGAGCAAAATAAGTTTCTTCATGTGAAGGCTTTCATCAAAATTGCAGATGGAGATAGCGTCGGTAGTAAAATACCATTCCGACTTGTGTCAAATCAGGCTTGTATGTAACGGTTGCAATGTTACCTGCTAGACCAGGGTCAACTTGGCTGAAGCCTAGCTATCAGTTATAGCAGGCTTCAGTTGGTGCAGGTTTATGTGCGTCCCGATTATATAGTGCAAAGGATGCAGTTAGGCATATGAATCCATAAAGGATAACGGTACTGTAATTTGACGAGACTTGTTTAACTGGATTATAGCAACATGTTCTCCTGCATGATGTAAGCATCAATTGACTGAAAACAGAAACCTGCCTCTCTAACTTAACCATGTGTCTCTGAATTGAAACAAAATGACCAGGAGACAAATTAGGAGTTAAGAAAATACCCCTCAATCATTTGAAAAGAAAAGCTGTGCATGTAAAGCGTAGATGTGTACAACTGGACACCCAATTTTCATGCAATAAGCATGACAAACATGCATAATTTGCTACACGGAAACTAGCATCCCCAAAGGTTTGATTGACACAAAAGCAAGATCACCTGGATAAGTCTTGCCATTGATCTCAACTTCATATGACTCCATAACTTCTTGGATTGCAGCACCAACATCACATAGGCGTACATCTATTCCAGCTTCCTGTCAAAGGAAAAGGGAATAAGAACAAATATTTTGCAGTAGAAAATTATTTGCAAATAAATAAATAAAAACTACATATATACATGGGCATGCAGATGTCCATATACATGTATCATTGTATGTACGACTCATGTAAAAAACAGATCCAAATTCAGCCTGTTGATTTCTTAGCAATCTTTTAATTTTTCTCATTAATTAAATATTTCAACTTATTGTTAGTATTTTACAGTTCATCGTTCTTCCATTCAATTTGATTAGACTGATTTCTTTGAATCACCTTTTCAAAAATGCTTCGACTTAAAAGCTGTCTGACAACATTGACTTCAATCTTTTGGTTGATTTGATTTGCAAGCCACTCAGCATTAAACAAAACAAATACTAGATATACTTACTCATCTTTATATTGCTGAAGTTCACCCTCAGGGAACTCTCCAGAAGGAAAAAGATCAATCACGGGAATAGATGGTGGATCAGTCTGCTCAAGTGGTTCTTTCTTCTTCCTGATGATTTGAAACCCGTGTTAGAATCGCTTGAATATCAAAAGTGGGTTGATAAAATACATCTTGTAAAAGGATAAATATAGGAATTGTTACCAGTAACAGGCACTCACTTGCTTTTGCTTTTCTTCTTCTTCTTTTTAGCAGTTTCTGGTGGAAAAGTTTTACAACATTAGGAACATCAAACAGAAACACATGCAAAATATGAAGAAATCCTTTCATATATGTAGATATGAACACACACACAAATACATAAACACAAACATATATATATATATATATATATATATATATATATATATATATAGAGAGAGAGAGAGAGAGAGAGAGAAAGGAAAGGAAAGGAAAGCAAATATGTAGCAATGTAATACTTGTGTTGTTAAGTGCACTAACACTTCTTAACCATCTGAGAATTAACAACACAAAGATTAAACAAATAAGTACAAATATATAAAGCAACGATTACTTATAAAAATTAAGATGAATATTTATCTGCATTTTCTGTTGAAAACTTGAAATGATAAATAGCACCGTATATGCTATTTAGAAACCAATAAAAATACGTACGATACAAGAACTGGACCTAACATGCACATAGTGCAGATACTAGCCTACTAAGAGAAATATATCAATAATGTTAAAACATCTAAACCAATAACTATACGAAGACATAAGAAGAGTAATTTTACAAACCAGTAACAGATAACATATGTGTAGCATGTACAGAAAATAAAGAAGACAAAAATATGTATAGCAACATAAATAAGGTTATGACAGCAAGTCAAGAGCACAACAACACAAATTTAAGATATTGAGCACCTGTTATCCAGGAAAAGGTCAGAGAATCCAGAAAACAAACAAGAAGAAGAAGCAAGAAAAAAAGTGAGCTGGGTCAAAGAGATGAAAAGGAAAAGAAAATTTTAAAGCAGAATGTAAGCTTAGGCCAAGTGACTAGTTTAATTGAGCACTCTAAGCAGGTTGATTTAGTGATCTAAGCAATCCTTGGGCCTAAAAAAGCTGGAAACTCACTTAACCCTAGTAGCTGGAGTGCCAAATAGACTATGTTTGCTTATAAGGACGATTAAGTATGCTATTAACAACATAGGGCATGGTCATAAAAACCTATCTTCCCAGTGGCACAAGCATGCCTGTGATTTGTAACCACATATTCTCCATTTCTTTATCGGCCACGTAAACACCTTGGGTATTGAATTCATGACTTCCTTCAACATGAAGGCCCTTGAGTCAACCCTATAGTCTAGATAGGTGGTATGAAACCACCCACCCATTCGGATGAGTGACATTTAGTTTTATCATAAACGTACCAATTTTATTGGAAACTTGGAAACAACTGTCAATGCTACCACATGCACATGGATGAAGATATTAGCCACTCTACCTGTACCATCCCCTTGTGTCTCATCTTCATCTTCCTGCACAGATGATGAACCCGTGGTAACTTCAGGATCACCTTCTTTTGGCTCAATACTTGCTGTTGGCTCCTCAGGTGCTACAGCCTTCTTCTTTTTCTTCTTGGAAGCCGCTTTCTGAGAAGTGAAATAAGTTATACAATCAAAGACCAGAAGCTGAAGCGAAACCCACATGGCCAATAACCAATTGCCCAAATGCATATAACCATTAAGTATAACTACAGAATGCTTCTGAATTATCAGTTAGTATGAAAAAATAACCAGTTAGTATGAAGCAATGCCGGTGCATATAACCAGTTATTTCATACTAACTGGTGCATATAACCAGTTAGTATGAAAAAAATTCTAATGAATTATCAAAGGAAATCCACAAAAGAGTTTAGACATGACAAGCTGATGAAATAACCATTAAGTATCCATTAGAGAAATGCATATAACTACAGAATCAGGTACAAAGAAAAATTAATCCACTAAAACTGCCATGAAATCTAGCAACAGCCACAATGTTCATACTAACAGTTTATGCACCATACATCAGGTTAAACCAGTGAACATGAGATTCAGTTATAAGAATAAGCTAGCAATTCCTGCTATCATAGCGGCAACCATAGTTTCTCCTCAGGAAGCAATAAATGGATTGCATGTGAAAGTACAAAGACTTGAAGTGGAGAACCATAACTTGTATCATATATTTCTTAGAATGATAATAGAAGTCGGAAATCAAAATAGGAACTAAAAGCAAACGAACTCGATTCTGCAAGAGTTATTAAGTGAAACAGATAAAAAAGAACGACATACAGTACATTTCTACATACCATATAGAAAGCATTCCTCATCAATTTACTCAAAGGAATAACACCAAATCCTATAATATACATAGTACACTTTCTACAGGAAGATAATTTTAAAAAATGCACCAATGGATGCACTCGATAGCGCTTCCTAACTCGTCAAATCAATGTAAATAAGAAGTAATAGTAATACCTTTTTAAACAAAAGTTTACCGACGCAACCCATCGAGGAAACCGGTTTCAAAACATCCGAGTTGATAAGCTTCAATAGAAATTCAAGATCCTTATCTGAAGCCTAAAGGACAACTCGACCAGTAGCGGATCCATAATCTTGTTTAAAATTTTCAAATTCTTTTAAAAATTTCAATATGTAATTGAAAATTTTCAAATTTTGGATCTGCCAGTGGCCAGGACCCTCACTCCCGAGTAGACCTATGTACTGAAGCAACCCAAATTCAAGGTAATGGATCCTCCTCCCACTCTTTGTGATGGGTGTTGGTTTGGAGAACAAGAGATTGCCCTTTTCTCACAACCAGACCCTTTCCCAATTACTTTGCCCTTTTCTCACAACCCAAATTCAACCTTTACCCAGTGATCTAAATTTCAAATTCGAGTATACCAAGTGATTGCACGGGAGGGAAGTTTAGAAGGATAAAAGTTCTATTTTCATATGGTTTTGTTATGTGATGTACATGTCTGTCATGTAAGTTGAACTTGTATTGGGGAAAATACCTAAAAAATGATTTCGAAGTATCACCTGCCAAAAGTTGAGTATGATGTATATCAAGTGTATGTATAAGCGAAGAAGCAGTATTAATACGTATTTTGCAATATGTAGGCGTATTAATTGTTATGCATCAAATATTATACACACCAACATGATAGTTTTGAAGAATTTTATATATTTTATACTTACAGCTCGGACCATACGGCTTCATTAGAGGGAGCGGGCTTAACGAGTCTGCCATTGCCATCTATCGCCAGATAATACATATTTTGCAATATGTTGGCTCGTTGTCACGTCCTTTGATTTGTGACCAGGTGACACATACATTTAAACTAGGGTCTCTTAAATAACTAGTATCAGCCCAAGTTGGCCCACTTTTGGGGTTTCCATAGGACACGGGCTGCACGAGCAAACAGCAAAGGACACCATCACAAGTGTACAAATATATGCATATAGAAAAACATAGATTTTATAAAAGAATTATTAATCATATGGATCTACAAGAATTAAAACACTAAATTAACACTCAAACTGGACACTAGTACAAGATTTACGAGGTGTTAACAAGAAAAGTGGATCAGAGGATGGCAAGATTCATTTGGAGCCGGACCAGGCCATATCAGCCAGAATCAGAACCAGCCAATCCAGACCCGAAATTGAGGACCCCTTATTCAGTTCCGGCTCCACCTTATGTGAAATCATAATCGGGCTCAAACTGGAACCGCCGGTTCTTCCACCTTTTATTACTTTTTCAAACAATTAAGTTTTTAACATGTTTTATGGTTTGAGACTAGAACCGGAATCGACGGTTTGAAACTGCTTCTTTACTCAGATATTACTACAGATGAGGCCATGATTCTGAGAAATGCATGGCCATCATACAACGTTGTTGGACAGGAAGTGACCCCTTTCACCATGTGTTCTACTCAAACCAAAATTTCCAATTTGCGACTCTTATCATTCCCGTTTAACTAAATCATCAGTTCCCTACTCCATCAAAAGGAGCTTGGTAGCTGCATACATCATCATTTTGCTACCCAATATGGTGGTGTTAGCCATTTTAGGAATTTAAAGATCAAACACCATGACGACAAACAACTAAGTATTTTCTCATACTAGATACTAGATGGACTCTGCTATGGAACACCAAAACATCTGACAAAAAACCACTTAAAGATTAAAAGGTGAAACATGCTTTGTATTAAATCTGGAGAGATATCCAGTCATTCATGGATTAGGCTAATCTAGCTCAGTCTATTTCATCTCCTTAACTGGCTTAACTTCAATATAAGAAATGTATTCTATGGATTTAAGGCCCAAGGTTCTCAACTAGAGTATTTTATCCAGCTGCATTTAACATATTTTTATCGACTTCTTCTCATCCATATAGTGTTTGATTGGACATCGTGATGCAACGCGCGCACACACACACACAGAAATTCCGTAGGGAAGGGAGGGTTCGACTAATTAAAAGAGAGGCATTTTCAACGTCAGACTGTTGAGTGGAGGTTATGCTTCTCCCCGGTATCGAGAAATATTAATAGTGATCTTGGGAAAGCAAGGTTCCTAGCGTACAGTATGGCCTCTGTAAACAATAAATTAAAGAACAGACAGTAATGACAGTTCATGGAGGGACAAGCAGAGCGTTAGCTCAACCGGCGGGGCGTTTTGACGCCCTTCTGCTGGTGTGGAGTTCGACCCCCAAAAGGGTATGCATGTGTGTGTGAGTTAAGCTTCGGCCTCCCTTTGTAACAACAAAAGGGCCAAGCATCAAAGTCTTGATTGCTACTTCTACAAGCAATGATGACACGGGAGGAACAATAGCGTGAAGAGGACTAAAATATCTCGTTTAGAGATAGTTATGTATTTTCAAAACCAACAAAATACATCAATGCATGATAGGCAAGACGGTGTCAGGTGTTTGTTGTTTTAGAAGCATATATCTGTTAGTTTCATTATCTTCACCTTTGCTACATTGATTAAGCATCACCACAGCTTTGAAGATCTGAGAAAGCAAGCACCACCATAACAGATTCCAGAGGTCCGCTTTGGGTGTTTTCTTTTTCGAACGAGCCATCATTTCACAACCTAACCTCTACAAGCGGGAAGAAGAGCGAATCGGCCAGCAAATCTACTGTTGGATCTTGTTGGCCAATTGGTCAGAGAGAGAGAAGGGAGGCATTGAATGAGCGCAGACCCGTCTTTAAACTTTTGCTTTACAGTTTACTGTTCCATCATTGACCTGTCTCACTAGCTTAGTTAGATGTATTTTATTTCCATTTTTCTGTTCACAGTGACAAGAACGCTGACAAGAGGGAAACCCTAGTCATACATTGGTGTGATCGTCCTGTTCTCTTTGACACTTGTGTAGGATATCATCTGGCCTTCAGATTCTCTCTCTACTTGAATTAAGGTGGTGACAGATCTCCAATTCCTAAATTTTCTTTCTTTTCTTGTTACTGAATGGTTTCCTCATCCAACGTCTCTGCTCCTCGTTTCCTCACCAGTCTCTTCTTTTGGCATCCGATGCCTAAGATTCTCTCTCTCTGTGGACCATATCACATGTGATGACAATCTATCCAGGAATCTAAGCGCTTCCCGAGACGTTTCGTGATAGATAGGGAACAAGTCACCGTGGACCGTGCTTGTCCACTTCAGTTACTCTCCCTCTCTCTAGACTTTTCCTGTTAAAAGGTCACCCTCTCTCTAGACTTTTCCTGTTAAAAGGTCACCCTCTCTCTGTAGGCGCATCAGGTAAAGATGAAGGTCACTATTCTATTTGAAACCGCCCCGTCTCTCTCTCTCTCTCTCACACACACAGAGTCACGCACATAGAAACCACTCTCTCACGCGAGGATGGTTTCTTTTCTTTATTTGGATTTGCTGTTCCACGGAGCTCTAGGTCTGTGAGGTGTTATCATAAATATCACGGGATTGCTGGTTACGAGATGATGGTGATCTTGCTTTCGACATTGCATCGTAGAAATCTTGAGACTTCTCTTTTTGTATTTGATTTGGTCTTTAGTCTTTTGTTGCTGCTATTCATTCTTCGGTTCAGGAAATTTTTCTTAGTCGGTCTGAATAAGACATGTTTTATGCTTCCGATTAGATGTTTTAAGTTGTTCTGGTTGATGATGAAGCTAGTCAAATTTTTCTTTCAATTGCCCTGTCGTGGCCATTTGTCGTTTTCGAAAAGAAGTAACCGCTGGCTCTATTGAGTTTCAGCTTTTTGAAGTTTCGTTTTGTTCAGAGGGTTGTGGACTTCATCTTGGGGATTGATTAGATATTATTGTTTCTGAATGTGTATCACCTTTTCTTGTTTTTTTAAAGCTTCAACTTTGACTTTTGTATGGAAGTTCATCAGGTTAGTTCCCTTAAAAAGGACGAAAGAGAAGATTATCAAGTTCATCCGTTCGAGTTATTCTACCGTGTTAGACATCTTAGTTCGTTGGGATGGTTATGTAGTATCATCTTTCTTCAGTGAATATTAATTTTCTTTCCTTTTCTCTTTTGCTGTGGATATATATCTTGCTCTGCTACTGGTTTCGCTGAGCTGAGTCGATGCAGTCCCTTGAAGTTTTATCTCATGGTTGTTTACGTATGTTGTATATCGATGTCGTCTACTTGTTCCATCTGTCTGTTTTCTTCTCTCGTGTTCGCTATCGCGGCCTCTCCCTGGTTTACTGTCTTTCGGGTGTGTTTCTTGGAGGTTTTTGTGGGATGATGAGTGGAGCTCTTTTACGTCCAAACGAGGTTCTTATTGAATAAATAGAGCTGCTGGGTTATGTATCCCACTGTCCTATCCTTTCGCATCTAGTTGTGGATAGGCTTGAGGCGTGCATGATTCAGGAGCTCGTTGTTCATTTAGGACCCTTCTTTGGATTGAAGGGAGCTCTACTCCTCCGTCTCCTCGAAAGCCACTGAGCAGGTGCCCATGACACCGCATATATGAAAGTATATATATTTGTATGATCTGATTGCATGCCAATAATCGCTACTTAGATTTTACTTGCACTCAGTTGTTTTAATACCTTGCGTCTCTGCTAAAATAAACAAGTTGGTAGGTGTGCGCTGTGTATGTGGTCGCCAAACGCATTCACTTAATCTGGCACGACTATTTGTTCATCATACAATATATTTTCTAGGGCTAAAGACCTTGATTTTCTTCTTTCGAGGTAGTGAAAGTGGGATGCCCATACCATCAATATTCAGTAGTTTTTGCCATTAATTTTCTGTTCTCTTAAAAATCGATTTGCACATTAAAATCAAACTATTCAAGAGTTGTTTTCCTGTGAAACAAAGTGTTAGCATTCGTGATACTTCTTGATTGGATGTTATTTGATGGTTCATATGGTGGCAAACAAAATTTGGTCTGCATCTAACTGCTAACTTTTTAAAAGTCGATTGTTGATAATGCTTAGTTGTTGTTGTTGTTTGTTGATAATGCTTGTTTACTTCTAGTGCGGTACTCTAGATGTAGAAGACGTCCTTTTGTATGCTATTGGTTTCATTTCATGAAACCACTTGTAAGATTATGAAGGCTTGTTTCAATTCTTAGTGAGAATGTTCTCTTTGTCTTTTTACTGTTGCCCTACACAGTCATGCCTGAATCAGCCTTGAAGGATTTCGACGCACCTTCGGTCTCCATTTGCAGCGGTAAAGCCTAGCTGGACCAGGGAAGAAGATTAACTCACAAGCCTTGCATCTAACCTTTCCCATGCCATTTTTTTGTATCTTGTGAGCGATATGATTCAGATGTCACAACTGTGTCTATTTGATGATTTATATGATTGTTCTGGTACGGAACATGATACCTCAGTTTCAGACTGTTCTCTTGTCAACAAAATGCCTGTTTAATTCTTTCGACTAATGAGTGTTGGAATATGTGTGTTCTTATTTTAGACTGGTCTTTCTTTCATCTTGAGTAATCTAAGAGGTATATGCTTACCAGAACCAATCTTTTGAATGAAGTAAAACTTTTAAAGACCAAGCCTATGAGACCACAAAAACAGATCTACTTATCAACGATCGAATTCTATTGTATTCTATTGCTTCGAGACACCATTCTCAATTTAAAGAAAAAATTTGGAAACCGAAAGAGAACAAAATACAGTTGAATTAAAGCAAATAAGATGACCTAAATATAAATAAAATCTTGTTTTAGTTTGGTATCTAGAAGAATTGAAGATGAAGTAGGAAGAAAATCCTGTGTTTATTCACTAGAGGACCCAAAATGAACCTCTTGCTTTGTTTGAACCTTTCAATTGATAGATAATACTGCTATTCCATCCCCTTCCACGAAATAATTGAAGCAAATTAATTGTGAGTCTTATTAGTTAATCTCAGAATCACTAGAGGACCCAAAATGAGCCTCTTGCTTTGTTTGAACCTTTCAATTGATAGATAATACTGCTATTCCATCCCTTCTGAGGTTAACTAATAAGACTCACAATTAATTTGCTTCAATTATTTCGTGGAAGGGGATAATTAATTAATCTGCAATTGAATCTGTTGTATATTTTTTGTCTCTCTTTCTTGTGTCACTGACATCATTTATGGGTCCTAGTAACTGGCTGTCGCTAGTCTACTTCTGAGCAGTGGTTTTCGTTTCCAAACACTTGGCTTGCATTGCACAATCCTAGTTTATTGGGTCCGGATCAAATTGGACGGACTATTGGTTAAGCTTGGTTTTCATTTGTTCTTATTTAGGTGCTTATTCTGTGGACTGTGTATTTTTGCTGGTCTTCTATTCTTTGTTGATTTGACGTGTCTTCAGCTACTGCTACTTGGTGAGCGTTGAGAAGTTTGTGCATGCTTGATTCATTATCTGGTATATACATTGGTTGTTAATTACTCATTGTGTGGTGCTTGGCTCATAATGACTGATAATTGGTAATGTATGCTTTCTTGACGTAGACTTGCATCTAGATTTATTTTTGCTTCCCATGCTAGTAGTTATATAGTTTTATGATGCATTGTATATGATCAGCCACTTAGCCTCTCTTGTTGTTCATTGCTGGAAACTTTCTTTGTCATGGAACTCCCAGGTAATAATTCCTTTTCGTTCTTTAATCTTTTTGGTTTCCTAGTTTCATATTATTTCTGTGTGGGAGTTTCAGATCTTCAGTTTGTTCATTATAATGATTAAAAAGTAAGGGTTACAGACTGCATTCGCAGTCTCTCTTAATTACTTCCAGAGTTTTCTTAGAACATGGCTTTTGTAAACGATTTTGCCTTTACCTGAAAAGTTTTAGTGCTTTATGTGTACAAATGAACCATATTTATTGCCTTAATTGTGTATGTTTTCTGATTTCATTCTTGAAGTTCATTCATTGAGTAACTCAAGAGTTTCAGTTTCTACTTTGTATGTGTATCTGTGTTTTTGTTTGGGTGTGTTAACGTTCAACGTTGCTTTGCACCCTTGAGAGTAGTATTTCCCTTTCACCTGTTTAATGCTTTTTTAAGTTTCAAATTCATTGCTGTGCCTTCACTTTTGAATGGCAGCATCCACAATAATGTTAGTGTTAGTGTCAGGTGGGTCTAGGAAATCATGTGTACTTTGGAAAAATTAAGGTTTTAAAGAGAAAAAGGATGAAGGACAATGTTATTATACTCATGTCTTTGAAAAGCAATGGTCGGACATGAGTGTGTCTCTTCAGTTGCGGGCAACCTCCAATATATATATATATATATGTGTGTGTGTGTGTATTGGTAAGAGGATTGGATCTTGTCCGCCTTTGATGCCACCCACTCATGGTCGATTATTGATTTTCGGAGTTATGAGTGTAATAACATTGTCTTTCGTATATTTATAAAAACTTTTAAAAAATTTAAATTATACTTATGTTAACAAAAAAACAATGAGTGAGCATCATTCCGTGTTTATATATATAATATGAAAGGGGACAAATACAACACCCATTAATGTGTAAATTTACTTAAAGATCTCCACATTTTCAACATTTGATCAACATGATTAATGTTGGAGATTTGAATTAAAAAGTATAAGATATCAATATACTTTTTTTTGTTTTGTATTTAGTAAGTCATGTGTATTAAAATTTAAATATCTCATATTTTATCATCTCAATGGTTCTTCTCAAAGATTGGTAGATTTATATACTCATGAATGTTCAAATCTACTTAATATTTTTACCATATGAAGGGATTAATATTTTTACCATAATCATAATCAATTGAAGGGATTAAAATTAAAAAAATAAGTATAAAGCAAAAATGATTTAATACATATGGTGTATTAAATGCAACATATGAAAAGTATCAATCTATATTTTATACTTTTTTTTGTTGTATTTAATATATCATGTGCGTTAAATGATTTTTGTTTTATGACCTTAATTGTTTATCACAAAGGTTGAATGGTTGAGGTGGTAAAGTGGATTTGAGTATAAATGAGTGTGCTCATAGACTGATCTCTTTCCATATATATATATATAATACATAGAGAGAGAATCCAGATTATGTGCACAAATTTTATTGGACCATTATTACAAAATTGGTGGACCTCATTGTATTTATTGCAATGCGGGCCACCATGTCATGTTGAGCGGTATGTTGTGGTCTTTTAGTGCATACATTGACACATACAGACTGATGTAGACACTTAAAAGTGGGGCATTGAAGTCATTTATGTGATCTTTCATGTTTCCAAACTGTTGAATTTCGCAGTTGGAATCAATCTTCCCGCAATTAAGGAGCTCTCAATTAGTCGGCTTGTGAGAATGTGCAGGATATCAATCTCGTACAAAATTTGAGCCTTTTTGACATTTAAAGAAGTATCAAAAAGGGATGTTGTATATAAAAGAATATGTATGTGCACGGGCTTTTCGATCATCTTTCTAGGCGGTCGTGTTTCCCTCGTAAATTATAGGTGATGCGGGTGAGTGAAGAGGCTTGGTTATAATATCCCCTCTCATGCATATATAAATATGTATATGATGTTTCTCCTTCGCAATTGAGCAAGCTGTTCATAGAATAGTACGGCGGTTGCCCTCTGTTGTGTAACCAGCCTACTCAAATACAGGGCTTGATTATATAGATAGTTATTTTATCTTGCACACCTTTGACTCTATGGAACATTCACTCTTTTTAGGGATATGAGTGACATTTAAAAAGTTATAAGGATGTTTAAAAAAAATATAAATGATAACTTTATTATATTGATACCCAAAAAAATAAAAGAAATGCATGAATTTGCTGGGTCAAATTACAGTCCAGACTCTACATTTTCATTTTCATTTCTTGTGTTTTTGGGAGAAGAGTAATTTTGTTTTTTGCTCTTTAGTGTAATAAGGTTGTTCTTATATTTTTTAAAATATTTTTATAACTTTTTAAATGATACTCACATTTCTAAAAATTTATGTGAGTGACTACAATTAGAGGGTTGTGGGATATATATATATATATATATATATATATATATATATATATATATATATATGGAAACTGGATCCACGGTGACCTGCCACTCAGGCCCACACCCTTGCTTGGATGCCACGGTGAGTGGCAGGAGTCAAATTAATCTTGTTTTTGTTAGGTAAGATTTTTGTTAGATCCAATGTTGTATTTGGAATCCTCTTAACTCTTGATGGATGTCACATCCCTGTTGGTCGGTGTCTTAGTTGGCTCATGGTATGTGCGGATATATATATATATATGTATATATATAAAGGTATATGCATATACAATTTGGATTTCATATACAGTTTATTAGTATTGCAACGGTTTTCCAAGTTACTTTTTGAATTTGAGATGTAGTCCTTCTTGAATTTGAATGAAACCGACCCTCTTTTGATGGGATGGTCCAAATTTAGTGTATTGGGTGCATGACTTAATCCACGATGCACTAATTTCAGTTTTCAAATCTATATGTATATTATATGTGGAGATTTTGAGAGATAGAGAGAGCGAGCGACTTCTCTATATCTGTTTCAGGCTTGTTCTCCTTGTCTCTTTTTTCCTGGTTTTATTCCTTCAGGTTGTGGCTTTGCACAATATTAAAGGTAATGAGGCAAATAAGGCAACTTACTGCGTGGTAACAGTTTGCTTATTAACTGAATTGATAATGCTGAACATAACAAAAAATGATATCATGTCTCTTGCATTTGGGAGTGATTCCCCTTGTTCATCTTCACCTAAGTTCCTTTTGTTACAGTTATGTGCCACAACAAATATTTTGTGTTGGGTGTATATAGCTGATTTACTTGGAGAATTAATGAAGATCGTGGTTTTTTCCATTTCTCTTCAATTATTTGAAGAAGTTTCTTTCCATGTGTCTTTATAACCATATCTCATCTTTCACTTCCTAACTTATAGCAACGCACAAAGTGCTTATATTAAAACATGCATTTGTTGTAAGTGGGAAGCTCAACGCACAAACATATCATTGAAATTGAACTTGGCCATTGAAATGCGTTTAATGTGTCACGTTTCAGCCCTCTGCTGGACTTGTTTGAGAAAGAGCTCTCCTAATTGAAATACAGTGGCTTGAGAGTTTTTAATGAAGGTTCCCTTGGAGGATTGGCTTTGCTGTAACATATCATGATTTATATTCATCTCATGATTATCTTCCATTTATATTTCCTAAATGATTTTGTTTATTTTGACTGAAATTGGCATGAATCTGAAGATCCTGATTCTTAAAAGTCAGGTGAATTTTGCACCCTTTTTCACATAGGTGCATTATACCATAAAGATTATAACTTCCATGAAAATGTGATGCTCACAGAGGCTTCGTTGCCATCCACAGGATTTGTTTTTACGTATCATTAGGGTTAAAGATTGTAGAAATCAATAAATGACTTCGTTGTGTCTTATTCTGGTCGAGAACAGTTTCGTGATATTTTTTGTTTGTCATGTTCTCCACATTACATTTCCTTGACAGAACACCCCTGTTCGTTTTATTTCTCTTGTGCTGCCTATCTTGTGGATCTTGTGGTTTGAGGCTATTTTTCAGTCCCTATCATGTTGTATACGCAAAGTGCTTTAAGGTTAGCTAATGTTATCTTGATCAACTGCTCCACGTTGGGCAAGCGTGTTCTTTTCATGCAATATATATGATGAACATGCGAAAAAGGAGACTGAAGAGCTTATATTTGGGAATGGTGAACAATGCTGATACAGGATTTGATTTTGTTCTTCCACATTTGCTTGTTCTTTACTCTTTAGGAGCTGGTTTTGTGCTATTTATCATTTTCTATGTTCATATAAACTTGGGTTCGAGAATATTATCTTTGAATATTCTGGTGCTGAAGGCAGATCAAGTTAAGTTTCTTTTTATCTTTTTCCTGGTGTACAAGGTGCAAAAGTGTAACTGTTAATTCAAGTCTTCCTTAGTTTCAGTAACAATGAAACTATTTGATACTTTGCACTTTGTTTGGGATGTTTCGCTTTGTTTTTATTGTTTCACATTTGCTATTTGCGGATGCTTCAATAGAATACTATTTTATTGAGCCTATGCTCGTCATAGTAGAACGTACTCGTACAACTGCTCTATCTAGACCCAAGTTTCCCACCCTCTCTATTGCCTACCAACCTCATTAATTAAAGGGTATTGCTTCCTTGGATTGGACCCCGCCCACAAGTCGATGTGCAAAAATCCTCTCAACGCTGCCGATGCAAGGGTGGAGGTCACCGCTCAGTGTGTGTCAAGCACACAAGCTCCTCAATTTTCGGAGAACCTGACAAAAAAGTCAAATAACTAAGAACAATCAAGAATGGCCAGACACTTTGGTCAGATTCTGTGAACGGTTAAGGGTACCCAAAACGCATACAAATGGTCAATAAGGGATTGCAACCACTTGTAAGTGTAGGAGATGCATCACCTTCTCCCACTCTTGCGGGCTACGAACATGCGACAATTTCTCCCTCTCTCTCTCTCTCTCTTTTGCAGGGAGGGCACAAGTGGCATGGTCAAGTGTAATGAGTCGGGTGGACCTATTTTGGATCCACACCTGCCTGAAAGACGCACAAAGTTGGTAAGGGGACGGCCTTTAAAAGAGGCCTCCATAGTGGATGTTCTCGAAATAGATTGGGAGAAGGGCCGTCTTTGGAGAAGACGATAACAGCGACCATCGACAAAAAATTGGTTAGAATTCTGTGAGTTTATCAATTTTTAAGATTTTTGTCTCTTCTTTTGATTCTTTGTTAAAAATTTGTTGTTAATAATTGTTTTGGGTTTCAATCGAAGCGTTGAGGTAGAACAAAGAGTTTTGGGGGGTTTGGGTAAGTAGTGTGTGTCAATTTGGTTGAGAAACGGTTTCGATTCTGTTAGATTTTTTTTTAATTTTTGCAACATTTTGTTTCAATAAGTTTTTTCGGTCAAAATGACACCACCGACGACCAATGATGGGTTGGGTTGGAAGAGGAAGGGTAGGTGATCGGTTCAAGACCATCGTTGGCTTTAATCGTCGTCGTAAATCTGTGAAATCAACGTCAAAAAATCATGAGAATCGACTCTTTTGGGATGTCCCTTGTTCGTGTCGTTATGGACGCGACGTGTCGTGTTCGGAATGTCTTGATCCGACATTGATTCGTATCGTGTTTTCGTGTCACATGTTAAGAACCTTTTTGTGTTAAAAAAGGTTTCGTGTCGGGTTTTGTGTCAAAAACAAATTAAGTTTGAGTCGTGTCTTGAAATGGGTTTTTGAGTCACTCAATTTGGATTAGATATCGATTTAGGCATCAGTTTGGATCTTGGATAGCTTAAACGGATTTAGATTGGTTTTTTAGATGATTTTAGGGTTATTTGGGATTTGATTTCGATACGGTTTGTTGCGTTAGATTCGTAGTTAAATAAATTTTAATATTTTAATTATTTGTAAAATATGTATTCTTTTATAAAATCATGATAAAAGTGATTTTATTTGTTTTAAATGATTTTAATTGTGTATGATTGATAAATGTTTTATTGATGTTTATGAAATGTTATTCGCAATTATGTGTTATGTGATATCTTTTTCAAGGAGAACATGTTTTGGACATTGATTGATAAAGAGCATGTTTTGATATGCATGTGTTTATGAATATAGTATTTAAATGTTGTTGAAATATTGTATGGATATGGATTTTGATATTCGTGGATCTGGATATAATTTATGAATGTGATGAACTGTAATTTATTTTAGAAATGTAATGATTTGTGAATATACGAGCCGTACTTATGTACGTTGTGTTGGGTCTCTAGAGACCTTCAGGTCCCTCGGGCGATTCGGCTTGAGCCGAATATAAGGTATATTGTCGAGTACTTTATCGACACAGTATGAGTTGTAATGATCGTAACTAATGATGTGTGAGTTTATGTGTATGAATTTGAGATCGTGATTTAATGATAACTATACTTTGTTATGAAATTATGGATGATTTTCGTTTAAATAACCTCCCTATTTAGCTATGTATAGGAGCTTATCTCATTATTTTACAGTTCATCGTAAAGTTATCACTTCGAAGGCATATGGAGTAGAGTAAGAGTTGGATAGAGTCTTGTTATTAGATGGTGTGAAAAGTATTGAATGATTTATAAAGTCTTGTTATTCGTGGTTATTATTAGGTGGGCCCCGCACCATTTTGGGCGTGTTGTTTACTACTTTGATATGAATATTTATTGAGTTTGAATGAAATTAGTATTGTAGTTCTCACCATCACGCCCGCGCGAGAAGCAATTACGTGGCATCGGTTAGGGCCAGGTCGTGGTTGCGACCCGAGCGAGTGTGACATTGGCCTTGCACCAGTTGTACTTGATTGAGTTTTGCATATAACAATACTTTTCAAGCGAGCATTGCGATATTGCTTTATTAAATGCTTTATGGGAAAAAGTGTAAGACTTCACTATGTTCGGATATTTCTGGCTTACGACCTGCAAGAGGTCTAAAGATACTTCGACAATTGTCAAATAAGATGAACTTGTTTCGTTAACGAATTAAAGTAACTCAAGATCGACAGAAGAGCTATGCAGATAAGATGAACTTGTTTCGTTAACGAATTAAAGCAACTCAAGATCGGCAAAAGAGCTATGCAGATAAGATGCATCGTGATCTAGAGTTTATAGTTGGAGATTATGTATTCTTAAAAGTCTCTCCAGCTCGACGAGTGACTCGCTTTGAATATGAGGGTAAGTTTATTTCTAAGTATATTGGATCTTAGCAAATCGTGAAACGAGTTGTAAATATTGCCTATCAATTGCAATTATCGTCATCATTGATTAGAGTGCATAATGCATTTCACATATCTATGTTACGAAAGTATGTTCCTAATCCCTCGCATATCATCGAAATCGAGCTGCTACACATACTTGAAGATTTGTTTTATTAAGAGGTGCACATAGCCATCATAGATAGAAAATAATAAGTCTTACATCGTCGAGTTTTGAGGACAGTAAAAGTACACTGGAGTCATCATTTGTCGAGCAAAACTACTTGGAGCTCGAGGATGAGATACAAGAGAAATATCCATATCTCTTGAGGTGCTTTCTAAATTTTGATGACAGAATTTCTTTAAAGGAGTAGAATGTAATGAGTCGGGTGGTCTAGATCTTGGATCCACACCCTCCTGAAAGAAGGCCAAGTTGCTTCGCCCCACATGCTCGGGCGTTACTGCACAAAGTTGTTGTGCAGAGACAGCAATGACTGTCAATGCAGAGCCGTTGAAGGGGATCCGATTGGCCTTTAAAAGAGGCCTCCACACATTCTCGAGATAGATTGGGGCTGCCTATGGAGAAGACGATAATGTTGAGGATCGACCAAAAGTCGGTTGGAATCCGGTGAGTTTACTTATTTTTCAGATTTTTGTTTTTTCTTCCGATTCTTCATTAGAAACTTGTTGATAATCATCGTTTTGGGCTTTGATCGAAGCATTTAGGTAGAACAAAGAGTTTTAGTGGGTTTGGGTAAGTTGTGTGTGTCAATTTAGTTGGGAAATGGTTCTGATTCGCAAGATTTTTTCTAATTTCTACAATATTTTGTTTAAATGAGTTTTTCGGCCAAAACGATACCGCCGACGACCAATTATGGGTTGGGTTGGAAGAGAAAGGGTAGGCGATCAGTTGAGGACCATCGTCGGCTTTAATCATCGTCGGAGACTGGTGAAATCAACGTTGAAAAACCATGAGAACCGACTCTTTTGGCGTGTCCCTTGTGTTTGTATCGTGTCGGACACGACGTGTCATGTCCGGAATGTCATGAACCCATATTGATTCATGTCGTGTCCTCATGTCGTATGTTAAGAATCAGTTTTGTGTTAAAACAGGTTTTGTGTTGGGTTTTGTGTCGAAAACAAATGAAATTTGAGTCGTGCCTTAAAATGGGTTTTAGAGTTAAAAAAAGACCCATGTCAGTTGTTACAGATTCTGTGTTGATATAGTGACACAGGAAACTTACTATTTCATTCAATTTGGATTTGATATGGATCTAGGTATTAGTTTGGATTTCGGATAGCTTAAACGAATTTAGATTAGGTTTTGGGTGATTTTAGGCTTATTTGGGATCCGATTTGGATACGGTTTATTGCATTAGATTCGTAATTAAATAAATTTTAATATTTTAATTATTTGTAATTGTTTAGAGAGCGAATTTGATGGTGATAAGAGTGGTCTAGCGGTTTGGGGATTGGATCTTAGCGCTCATTCAAGTAGAGGGTTATGCATTCTTTTACAGAACCATGTTAGGAGTGATTTTACTTGTTTTAGATGAATTTAAATGTGCATGATTGATAAATGTTTTATTGTTATTTATGAAATGTTATTCGCAATATGAGTTATTTGATATGCTTTTCAAATAGAACATGTTTATGACATTGATTGATAAAGAGCATGTTTTGATATGCATGTGTTGTATGAACATGGTATTTAAATGTTGTATAGATTTGAATTTTGATATTCGTGGATGTGGATATGATTTATGAATGTGATGAACTGTAATTGGTTTTAGAAATGTAATGATGTATGAATATACGAGTTGTACTTGTGTGTTTTGTGTGGGGTCTCTAGAGACTTGTAGGTGCCTCGGGCGATCCGGCTTGGGGCGAATATAGGGTGTGTTCCTGGGCACTTTGCCGTGAGAACAACATGGTTACCATCGTGGATGGGATTATCGAGGTCACGTTAGAGAGGGTTAGACGATTCCCGTGACCGTTGGGGTAGACACAATATGGGCTGCAATTATCGTAACTAATGATGTGTGCGTGTGTGATTGTGTGCATATGAATTTGAGATCATGATTTAAAGGTAACTCTACTTTGTTATGAGATGATTGTGAAATTATGTATGCTTTTAGTATGATTTCTGTTTAAGGATGTTTAACCTACATACTGAGCTATGTATAGGAGCTCATTCCATTATTTTACAGTTCATCATAAAGCTACCACTTCGAAGGCACACGGAGCATAGTAGGAGTTGGATGAAACGACAATTCTATATATTAGATGGTATGAAAAGTATTGAATGATTTATAAAGTCTTGTTATTCGTGGTTATTATTAGGTGGGTCCCATACCATTTTGGGCGTGTTGTTTAGTAGATTGATATGAATATTTATTGAGTTTGAATGAAATTAGTATTGTAGTTCTCACCATCATGCCCGTGCAAGAAGCGATGACGTGGCATCGGCTCAGGCCGGGTTGTGGTTGCGACCCGAGCGGCTGTGACTTTAGGACAGTGAAATGCATAGAAGTTATGAGTTGATAAGAGGACAGTAGGTAAATCTTGGAGGCAGTATCCAATAAACACGGCGAAACTTTAATTTCATTAAAGATTTAGTTATATTGAAACTTTAACCTTGAGAACTAAATCTGCTGGCCGCAGCTGATCTCGAAGTAATAATAAATGTTGTGTGGTACCGATAGTGTCATTGATGAGGTTGAAAATTGAATCATGAAATTCTGGTGAGGTTTGGACAAGGGGCGGAGATAATGGATCAGTTGAAGTATGTGTCAAAACAAAGGCGATGGGAGGCTTGGGTTTTAAAAACTTGACGGCCTTTAATATTACCATGATTACTAATTTGCGTTGGAAGTTAATGAAAGTAGGTCATTTCTCCTTTCAATGATATGTTTTTCAAATATTTTAGCTTCTCTTCCTTTGTGATACGGTTAGAATCTATTCTTGCCGATGGAGTTACATGCTCGAAACGATCAAAATAATTGAAATGTATAACATTAACTTATCTGTAGTATTCCAACTTCTATTACCTGGTGTTGAATGAAATGAAGAACTGGTGAGGGAATCATTCTCAACGATCATGGAATTGGTGCTTAACTAAAACATGCCTCTTTTTCTCTAAAATCAACTTACGTTGTAATTATGTTGTCCGGAGAGTCGTTGACCACACGAGTGTGGGGTGCTTCTCAAATTACGGCTTGTTACCCCAGAATGAATCTCCCTGTTTTTTGGGCGGTGGTGGAATGCTGTTGATCAATTAAAGGAAACTACGCGTGGTAGGATCAAGTAACGCGATGGCTTGTCAAGGCTAAACTTTTAGTGCGATGAAAATCTTTACTTGAGCTATTCACAGTGATGAAGAATTCAGAGGGAAACGTTTACCCGATTCACTGGATTAATTTGTTGTTAGTTGGATGTGTAAATTGTTTGTTTGAGATCCCCTGTTTTTCTCTGTATGAACTGGCTTATTTCTGCCATGTATTTCTTTCATGTTATTAATGGAAGATCTGCTTTCATTGGTACTGCCTTCATCTTCTTTTGGGGTACCAGATGAGGCTCAAGCCTAACACAGGCACACGCACACGCACACAGCACCCTCTTGGAGTCGAACTCCACAGCAGCAGCGGCGCTAGAGGGTTCTACCTTTGAGCTAACGGTTTGAGTGCCTGGTCTCTTTGTTTTAACTCGAACTTTTTGCTTCTCTTGCAAAATGCACTTTGCGCCTTGTAGAAGACGAACTTCAGGTGCTTACCATCCGAAGAACCAGGGAAGAGGTCAGGATTAGGCAAGCTATAGTGAGATCGTTGGACACAGGCAGGTGCTTGATTTATAATGAGCTCAGAAAGTTGGACACAGTAGGTGCCAAACATTTCAACTTGATTCCAGGACAACCGCATGTTTATTATCTTCGACAATTTTTTTTGTTTCAGTTTCATGCTGTCACCTGTGACACGAGGATACGCTGTTTTGTGCTACGACACCCCCATGTGAAGGTGGTGAGAATCTTGCATCTGAAAATGTTTGTTTCTCCTCGCTAATCGTCAATGATGGATCCAGAAATTTATTTTGGGTGGTTCTCCTCAGGTTTGGGCGGCTTTAAAAAGTTTCAAAACTTTTGAAAATTTCAATATACAATTGGAATTTTTCAGAATTTCGGGCCTCCGCGCCACAATGTGGATCCGCCATTGATAATCATGGCTTCATTTCCATATGAATATTCACAAGAGCCATCTTTTGTTGATCAAGATTGCTCTTTGGAGCTCGATAACTGATGGATGAATCCTATTTAAAGAAAAAATTAACCTTATTGTCTATCGTTGGCCTCTGGTAGAATCAGTCGGGGAAGCATGAGGGGTGGTGGTTTACCCGGTGGCAGATGTCAGCAGTTCTAGTATGCTTATTTCTAGCTCGTGATCTTAGCCGAAGATATATAATAGCACCAAATTGTATTTTTTTGATTCGGCAGTTCGATCTATGATTTCTCATTCGTGGATGTTGATAAGATCCATCCATTTAACAACACCTTAATATGGCATAACCTTGGACGGGTTCCTTAGGTATTGGCTTTTGTTTAAAAAAACAACTCGTTGATGATCCAGATTTATGCCATTTAGCTTGTTTGTCATTTTATTTGCCTTTTTTTACTTAATGTACAATTGATGAAGTTATCATAAACAAATTGGGAGTGATATCGATAGTGACATTGATAGATGATAAATTGAGGAAAATTGTTTAAGATGGTTTTGACACATAGAAAGGTGATCAAGGAAAGCTCCAATAAGAAGGCGTGAGAAACTTGAAAAGGTGATCAAAGAAGTTTCGATAGGAAGCTGCCAAAAACTACAAGGTGAGAGTATTAAAAAAGAAGGAAAAAGTGTTAAAAGGAAATTATAAAGCACTATGTAACTTATCTTGAGTGAACTATGACATAAGATCAAACTCTATGAAAGTAAAGAATTCCTGTTCAATCCCATCTAGTATGGGGAAAAGCTTACAATAAGAACAACTAAGCCTTTTCCCATAATAGACGGGTTCGGCTACATGGATTCTTTGTTTCTATAGAAACCTATCATGTGCTATGTTAGCAATTAACTTACAATAAGCTAGATCATTCTTTATTGTTTCTTTCCAACACTTTTGTGGTCATCCTCTACCTCTTTTAATGCTTTCAAAATCTAGTTTTTCATAACTTCTTACGTGTTC